>JAQNDB010004527.1:0-23431 GCA_029204045.2 Tillandsia leiboldiana
TCGTCTCGAGAGCTCGGCGGATGATTACAGGGTTGTATCGCTTCTTGGCGACGGTCGTAGAGGTGACCTACGGTGGGCACCGGGCTCGATGCGATATCCCTATCGTCCGCGAGTTCCGGATGTGTTTTCCCTCTGATCTATCGACTTTGCCGCCTGAGAGGGAGGTGGAGTTTGTGATTGATGTGGTTTCCAGGACCGCACCAATCTCAAAGGCACCTTACAGGATGGCCCAGCGGAACTGAGGGTAATTGAAGGCTCAGTTGCAGGATTTGAGGATGTGGGCTTCGTGAGACCCAGTGTATCTCCGGGGGAGCGCCTGTTTTATCGTGAAGAAGAAGGATGATCACTTCGCTTGTGCGTGGATTATCGAGAGCTAAATAAAGTGACCATTCGGAACAAGTACCCGCTACCACGAATTGATGATCTGTTTATCAGTTGCAGGGCGCAACAGTGTTCTCGAAGTTGGATCTTCAGTCAGGTTACCACCAGTTGAGGGTGAGGGCCGAGGACATTCCCAAGACGGCTTTTAGAACCCGGTATGGGCATTATGAGTTACAGTCATGCCTTTTGGACTAACTAATGCCCCGGCTGCATTCATGGATTCTAACCCGGGTGTTTCAGCCGTACTTGGATCGATTTGTCGTGTATTCATAGACGATATTTTTGGTTCTACTCCCGGAGTGAGGTAGAGCCATGAGGAAAGCACTTGAGGATTGCTGCTACAGCTTCTGCGAGAGAAGAAGCTGTTTGCCAAGCTGAAGAAGTGTGCATTTTGGCTTCGGGAGGGTTGCTTTCTAGGCCATGTTATATCCAGCCGCGGGGGGTGGCAGTGGGACCCGACGAAGATTGATGCAGTTGGGATTGGCCTAGACCGACGACGGGTACTGAGGTTCGTAGCTTTCTTGGATTAGCAGGTTATTACCGTTCGTTTGTTGAGGGCTTTGCGAAGCTCTCTACTCCCCTGACCAAGTTGACGAGAAAGGGGGTGAAGTTTATTTGGTCTGAGCGGTGCCAAGAGAGCTTTGAAGAGCTTAAGAGAAGATTGATCTCAGCACCAGTCCTAGCTCTACCCGTGATGGGCGACTGGTTTGTGATTTACAGTGATGGCCTCACACAGCGGCTTGGGTTGTGTCCTGATGCAGCATGGTAGGGTAATTGCCTATGCTTCACGGCAATTACAGGATTATGAAAAGAATTACCCTACTCACGATTTAGAGCTTGCCGCTGTGGTGTTCGCCCTGAAGTTATGGCGGCATTATCTCTACGGGGAGCACTGTGAGATTTATACAGACCACAAGAGCTTAAAGTAGCTTAAAGTATCTATTTACTCAAAAGGAGCTGAACTTGCGGCAACGCCGGTGGTTGGAGCTTTTAAAGGATTATGATTTGAGTATCCTTTACCACCCCGGCAAGGCCAATGTGGTTGCAGACGCTTTGAGCAGGAGATCAGCACAGAGCTTGAGCATGATGATTACTCAGCAGGCACCACTTGTGGAGCAGTTGAGGCGTCTACAGATAGAGGTAGTGTCCCCTGGGGTCTCTGCTAGACTCTTGTCCTTGGTCTTGCAGCCCACTCTGTTGGATAGGATTGGTGAGGCACAGAGTGGGGACCCCTACTTGACGAGGATCAGATCGCAGCTTCAGGCAGAGCAGTTAGGGGATTTTTCAGTGGATAGCTCGGGAGTACTGCGGTACAGGGACCGAGTGTGTGTGCCTACAGATTCGGAGATTAGGGATCAGATTCTGAGAGAGGCTCACTATACACCTTATACCGTCCACCCTGGAGGTACTAAGATGTATAGGGACCTCAAGGCACTCTTTTGGTGGTCTGGAATGAAGCGGGATATTGGAAGATTCGTGGCTCAGTGTTTAACTTGTCAGCAAGTGAAGGCGGAACATCGGGTACCTGCTGGCAAGTTGCAAAGTCTTCCATTCCCGAATGGAAGTGGGACCGCATCACCATGGATTTTGTGACGGGGCTACCGAGATCACAGAGTGGAGCCGACGCAGTTTGGGTGATTGTTGATAGACTTACCAAGTCAGCTCATTTCCTGCCTGTGCAGATGACTTGGTCCATGGAGCGCTTGGCACAGCTTTATTTGGCTGAGATTGTGAGATTGCACGGAGTACCAGCGTCCATTGTGTCAGATCGAGACCCGAGGTTCGTGTCACGGTTTTGGGGGAGCTTACAGTCAGCCATGGGTACTCGGCTTAGTTTCAGCACGGCATTCCACCCACAGACAGACGGCCAGTCAGAGCGCACCATTCAGACGCTTGAGGATATGTTGCGTGCGTGCGTTATGGATTTTGGAGGAGGTTGGCACCGACACTTACCCCTGGTTGAGTTCGCGTACAACAACAGCTTTCAAGCGAGCATTAAGATGGCTCCGTTTGAGGCGTTGTACGGACGCAAGTGTCGGTCGCCCCTTTATTGGAGTGATGTGGGTGAGAGGAGGACGCTGGGGCCAGATTTACTGCTGGAGGCGGAAGAGAAGGTCCGAGTTATACGACGGCACTTGGAGACGGCCCAGAGTCGCCAGAAGAGTTATGCAGATGTTCGGCGGCGAGACCTTGAGTTCCAGGTTGGGGATCATGTCTTTTTGAAGGTTTCGCCTTCGAAAGGGGTCAAGAGATTTGGAGTTCGGGGAAAGCTTAGTCCTCGCTTCATTGGACCCTTTGAAGTGCTCGAGAGGGTAGGCCCTGTGGCGTATAGAGTTGCTCTACCTCCCCGTTTGGCTGGTGTTCACGATGTCTTCCATGTTTCGGCCTTGAGGAGATATGTATTCGATCCGTCTCATGTCATCGACTTCGCATCCTTGGATATCGGCGAGGACTTGGTTTACGAGGAGCGCCCATTGCGGATTCTGGCTCGTGAGGTGAGGGAATTGCGCAACCGGGCAATACCTTATGTGAAGATCCTTTGGAGCAACCATGAGGAACGAGAGGCCACTTGGGAGCTTGAGACGGCGATGCGGGATACCTACCCTTCCCTGTTCGAGATTCCTGATTGTGGTACGCAGGTTTACTTTCCTTTTGTTTCGGGGACGAAACTCCCTTTTAGTGGGGGAGGATGTGGAGACCGTAAACCCGTACAGTTTTCCGACTGAATCTACCTTTGAGAACACCTATTGTTGGTGTATCTGGCCCAAGGTGCATCAAAGTGGTGCTACTGTTGGACCTGAGTGGTATCTTTTACTGTTTTGGCCTTCGGCTATGTTTGCCAAAATTTCGGGAAGGTTTATGGCCAAACAGATGGTAGAATTGGATTCAGCACGGAAAAAACACTTGAAAACGGCTATTTATTTGCCAAATTTGGAGTCCGGATGACCAAAAACGGGCTACCGGAAGTTTCGGGGGAAAACGGGTGCATTGGGGGTGACCGTGGACCGGCTGGTGCCATGTGGCGGCTCGGGATTGGTCAGCCCACACCGCCTGGTCCACGGGAAAGGCGCGCGGGTGCATAGACCGCGGGGCGGGCCACGTGGCGCGTGCGGATTGGCGGGTGCGCGCGGCTCGGTCCAGGGAAAAGTGCGGAGCGGTGCGTGGACCGGGTGCAGGACACGTGGCACAGCGGCATTGGCGGGTCCACGCGCTCCCGGCCCACTGGGCCCTTCAGCGGTGAGCGGGGGCGGCGGAGCGGTCGACGCGTGGCGTTGCGCCACGCGTCGCCACCCGCGGGGCCCCGCCGCTGTAGCGGGGGAGCGCGTGGCGCGCGTGCGGTGGCCCCGCACGGCTGTCCCCTGTTTGGGGTTACGTGGCGGGCGCCCAGGCGGGTTGGACGGCGTCTGGTCCGACCCGGGCCGCGCCGGATCAGCCCGGGCTAACGGGTTGGATCCGGGAATCCGGTAAGCCTTATTTAGGATTGTTTATCCGGTTTGAGGCCAGTTTTTCACCCATTTCCTGTGGGAATTTCGCAGTGGGCTCTGAAGAAGAAGTCTTCCCCTGCCAGTGATCTTTCCAGCAGTAGCTTTCCGGAGTTGTGGTGGTGCACGGTTTCCGAGGTTGGTCGTTTTCCGACGCGGCGCGCTTAGTTCGTCTTCGACCCGTTTTGCGTCCTCTCGGTGCGCAGACTCTCCTGGCTTTACCCGACACCTGAATTCGACGATTTTTGCGCCGTTGGACTCACGACAGGTAGGACTTTGATTTTGATATTCAAAGTTTCCCCAAATTAATTTCGGATTTTGGAGGTATTTGAGTATTCTGTTGCCCCTCTTTCTTTGCGGATTTTTGGACAGCGACACGGTGTTTTGGCCATAACTTCGCGTACAGACATCGGATCAGGGTGATTCAAGAGCCTAAATTCATCTACTCTTCGCGAGGAATCTGCTGTATTTTTCTCACGACTTTAGGAGATTGCTTCGAAGGTGAGAATCTCCTCTCTTTCCGGATGTTGATCTGGGGGAATTTCTACAGTAGGGTTAGAGGTTATTTTCTTGCCAGATTTATATCTCAGCGTAGAAAACCCGGATTTGGATGTGCAGGTAGTCGTTTCGAAGCTATCGACGCGTAGACCGCGGGGATATTTTATTTGGATTTTTCTGAGGACTGTGAGCAGGTGATTTTTGTTCATCTTCGCAGCGGAGTTATTGTTTGTTAAATTTGGCAGTTCTGGGGATATATATGGATTGTGACAGCTCGGTTTTTGTACCCAGGAGCAGTGTGGACTGCGCGGGGCCGTTTGGACTCTGTGTAGCCGCCATCTTTGGTATTATCAGTTGTAGGACTTTTGACAGCTCGACTGATCAGGTGGGTGGTTGTTGTACTCCTCTCTTTGGTATGCCACTAGGAATGTTAGAGTGCCCCTAAATTGAAGATGCTAAATATAAGATGGGTAGACTTGCATGCTTAGGGAATTAACTCTTATTAATCAGATCCTATTGTTAGAATGATCACCTGTTTTAACCACTTATCAAATCTGAACGGTATATCTGAAGATAAAATAGTAATTGTGGACTGTAAAACTAATAACTCCTCTTATAAGACTGTCACTCTAGCTCAGGTCACTCTATATTGCTTATTCTGGGAAATTGGACAAATGTTGGAACAATGCATGATTAAACGGGTCACCTAATAATGTCATCTTTTACTGCTACACTGTTTTTGGGACTTGACTTAGGAGAAACCATGCATCTAATTCTCCTTCTTCTATCCTGGTAGACTTGAGGCATAGTTGCTCGGGTTCGAGCGGGTATCGGACAGTGTAGTCAGGTATTGGGGATCTGGGACAGTGTGGGCTTTTGACAGGGTGTTGCGGCGATCATGGATCTTGGGTGGTTGACCGGGTCGTCTTATTGCATCAGATTGGGTACTTGGGGGATCGGGCTTGCTTTAGTGGAGGGTTTTTTCCCACTTCTTTGAGTCTCGATCCAGTCCTGCTAGAGACAGTTACTTCTGGTTACTTACTTCTCTCGTGTGGGTCGCTCCCCACGAGTGCGACTCCGGAGTGCGCGGTTGCCAGACTTTGAGTCCTGGGGACTCCTTTGCTTCGGTGTTATGCGTAGGCTGGCATACCCGAGGCGGCAGAGCAGGCAGTGCCAGTGTCCACTGGCGGTCAGATTGGGTCATCTAGACAGGCTTCTGACACAGATGCATACTTTGTCATCCTGATTGGTTTAGCATGTAGAGGCATATTAGGGGTAGCATTTCATCTGAGTTGCTCATATTACACTCCCATTTTTATCCCTTTCCTTTATGCCTCTGATCTTCCTGGTTGGCATACCTGAGCTGAGGCTTTACCCACTAGGGGAGGCTACTGTTTATAGTAGTACTTACCCCCACTGTTTTGCTTGTTTCTCTCTCTCCCTTGTTTTGCAGAGTCCTCTGTGGGAGTTGCTGGGCCGTCAGCAACTGATCGGGGCAAGCGTATCGCGGACTAGATAGAGTGCCACCCGCGGACTGTAGCTGGAGAGTTTTGGGTACCTGGACTTCTCAGACAGTATTTAGTTACTTCCTTTTGGGTCTGGCTTCTGCCAGCTGTATATATTGTAGTAGCGGTGTGAGAGACATCTGTAGTTTATTTTACTGTTGTACTTTTTACTTCCAGTTTCTGTCTGAGTTACAGTAGTTTTAGTTAGCTCTGATTACTTTATGCTCTTTTATTATTATTGCTTATCTGAGCAGGTTACCAACGCTTCGTGTATGTGGGAAATACCGCATGCACGGCGGATCTGTGAGCGGGCCCGGGTTCTGGTTTACACCCGGGGCGTGACATGGGAACTCTGTCAGGAGTTCTCACACCCCTTGGGTGACCCCCCCACAGGTGCTGGTATGGATGCAGCGGACGAGACGGTTCAGAGGCAGACGGCGAGGTATGCGACAGGGGCAAGGGCCCAGCAGCGTAGAGACCTAGAGGGTCTAGCAGAGGTATCCCATTTTTATATTTCTCGAGTGAACCTTGTATGGTGAGGAAATGATGTAAAAGAATTGTAATAATTTTATTTGCAAGTTCAGAAATGTAAAGTGTAATAAATTTAAGTTATGGTTCACTCTGGTATGCTTTCATTTCCGCATTAACTAATTGTTGTTGAATGAAAGTTTTAAATTTGTAGTGATTTTAGTACTCTGATATTGAGCTTCCGCATACACTTGTTGTGTTATTATGGATGTTACCGTTCCTTTCGGGTAGGAAAAGGTCTTACCCGATTGGCGGGTCTGTTGGCGTGCCCGAACCGTACAAATTGGCGGACTCGGGGCGTGACAATATTTGTCGGAGAGACTAAAGTCTCCCCTCGTGCGCAAACACCTACTTTGATGCTTTTAACCTCTTCGCGGTGCTGGTGTGCTATTTTCAGCGGGCGCGAAGAGGTTCTCACGGCACCCACACTTTTGTGAGGAACACGGGTCATAAGAGACCACTCTTCCGGAAAAGTACACCCATGCCGAGGCCAATCCGCCTGTGTACGTGCAGCATCCGAAAACGGATTTGCCGAGATCGGCGTGTCATGAGCACCGCGACCGTAGCCGCTTCAATTGTTAGATAAAAACACAATTATGCGAAAAGTTAAACTGTCCATCTACTTTGTTAGATAAATTAATAGCATTTTAATGACGATAGATGCACTTACTGCACTGGTTGTATTTACAGCAACCGTACCCACCTATTTGAAGAGAGATCGGAACACCCGAATCCTTCGCGCACCCCCGCTACGCGTCTAAACCTAAAGAAAGTCCGCACGGATAACTATAGTCAAAAGCGTGTACTAACATCCGAAAACACAAGACCCAATTTACTCTTTTCAACGGAAAAGTCCAACAAAACTCAATCCTCAACCGGTAGCCCACTCGGGACGTCAATGGTTAGACCAAGAAGGCCCCGGCGGCGAAAATGATGAGAGAAGAGACCCGACGGCGCGCCCCCGACAATTTCGTCGAGACGCGGAGCGTCGGCGAAATCGGCACCCAACAAAATAAAACAGTGACCAAAAAGATCCCAAGTTGCCATGCCAAGAAAACCGCGGAGATTGTGATCCCAACGGCGAAGACGGCGCTCAAAACGGTGGAAAAACGGACTCAAACGGAGCAAATGAACTTCGGGCTGTCGGTTGGTGTACGGGGGCAACCGTGAACCGGGTTCACGGCGTCAGGCGGCGGCGGCATGCGCCGGGTGCACGCAGGAGGCGTGCACCGCGCATCTCGGGCCGGGCCGGTGCACGACCCGAGCGTGCACCGGGTCCTTGCCCTTCGGCCGCAACCGCGTGCACCGGGTGCACGCATGAGGCGTGCACCGCGCGCCTTGGGCCGGGCCGGTGCACGAAACCGTGCACCGGGTCTGGTGCTTCCGACGCTGCGGGCATGCACCGGGCGCACGCCTGGACCCGTGGACCGCGCTGTACGGACAAGCACAGTAAACCCTAATTTTGCGGTTTTCTTCGCCGTTTTCGCTCCCGTTTCGCGATTTCTTCTCCGTTTTCGCTCCCGTGCGATTCCGGCGAAGACCCCGCGACCATGGTAACGACGGCGGCGGCCTCCCGTTTAACAACGGCGGCGGCGGCCTCCGGTTAACCCACTATGTTCCAACGAAACATCCCCAAAAATCTCCGAATAAATCCGCGGTAAATCTAACGGCTAAACCGTTGATCCACGAACAACCAAAACATAAATCGGAACTCCGATCGAATTTTTGACCAAGTCCGATAAAAAGAAACCGACTAAAAATCATCGATTAAACTCGATAAAAACCATCGATCACCCTCGATAAAGAACGAGAATAAAACATGGATCAAAACCCGACGAAAATTCGCGATCGATGTACTGATTAAAACGACCTTACGAGAACACGGAAAACCCCCGATTAATTATACAAAAAGATTAACGACCACAACGATGTTCACTAACCTTAATTTATCAGAATTAAAGAACCGATCTGGTTTCCTTTCGTCGTTGGAGACCCGGATCCGCTCCCCGTAGATGATGGCGTCTCGTTCTCCGATCTCCGGCACGTGAATCAGGGCGGTCGGGTTCCTCCGCTTCCTCTGTCACGCCCCGGGGTCGAAACTGCGACCCGGGCTCGCCAACAGATCCGCCGTCTGTACGGAAACTGCCGTACAGACGAAGCGTCTAACCTGCAGAAAGAATCAACTACAGTATACAGATATCAGAGCGGAAAGTAAACTACTAAAAACTGAAGACCAAACACTGTACAACTGAAAAATAATACAATATCCATCTCCCAAATACGATCGTATACAAAGTCCTCTGATACAAAACTCAAAAGGGAGGTATCTCCAATAAATACATCAGTGTACAGACTCTCGATACAAGAATATCCTCACTACATCAGTCTCTCAAACTGTAAAATAAAGTACAACTCTATACCTCACAACAAAGGTCTCTCAACAGAGGAAAAAGAAGTAAACTAATCTACTGAAGCTCTCCTCTGGAGGGGTACCGCTACACTCCAATGACGGGTAGGGAACTAGCTCGCGACTCCCTCGCCTCGGTCAGAAGGATCAGCAACTGGAGCAACAGGAACAGGAGAAGAAGTTCCTGGGGAAAAAGACACCACGACGGGTGTGAGAACTACTTCCCACAGTAGTTCTCACTGGGTGCCGTCAACAAGCCCAACGGTCTGCCCACCAAGTCTACTAGAGGTAAAAGATAACAGTGCAATGAAATCTGAACAAGAAAAGCTGGAGCTACTCTACAGCTGCCATACCTCTATCTAAAAACTCAAAAAGTGGAACAGATGAAAGTAAAAGAGACCACTCGCACCCAAGGTGCTCAATAGACCCAATCGAACTGACTGCCTCATAGGGTCCAGTCAAGCCTGCGCCTGTCGACTAGGAACGCGCCTGCCCACTACCACACATCCCCATGAGGACGGGATTTACGTGGGGCGTCCTGCCCGACTAACTCACCCCTCGCGCAAAACTGCCTCAACAGGCCCATCGTATCCACAGCGGCATCTCAGGGACGCGACTCTAACTGAGGAAAACGGCGCGGCATAGACTATCACAAATTGGCATAAGCAGGCTAGTCAAAAACCACGCTCACTCTCAGAACGGTAGGACTCAAGATCCCCAAATATCTCGCACAACAGTCGGAGCACTCTCGACGACTCAGCTGATCGGCTAACTCGAAACACGAGACACTAGCCTCTCCAACAGTTCGCAGCACAAAGCTCACTGGCTGGAGATACTCCACAGCCAGGAACGACCCACAACTCAGGGTAACAAAACAGGTCGGACAAGACTCAACGACCTGGGACCACCGTCAACCCCAACGGTTCCCAACAATACGGACCGGAAGATACTCGACGGCCCGGGACTACCGTCTACTCAACGGCTCCCTCCTACGACAGCGTAAAAGGGAAACAAGACCGCTCGGGACTACCGTTTACCCAAACGGCTCCCCGCACAGATAAGCAACCCGCTACAACTACCAGACTCCACTCTGCTCCCAAGCAAGAGTGCAAAAGAATCCCACACTAAAAGCAAGTCCCGACCTCTCGGCCCACTACCCGGGCGAGAAAACACTATGTCCAGGGATGAAAGAACAGTGTGGATGTCTAAGCATAAATAACCCTAGCCCAAGTGAGGGTTTTCTACTGGTCTGGTTACACATGCAACGTATGACGGGGGTGCTAGGTCAAGTTCCAAGATAACTATATTAACAGATAATAAAAGGAATAATAATTCCTACAATCTAGCATGCTACACAATGGAATAAACTATCATGCATAGTCCTACATCAGTAGAAATACGGTACAGTCCATAAAACTTGGAGATAAGGCCACCCACCTCGATTTGCCACCAATTGCTCGTAGACACTTGCAATTGGCCTCCACGCGATCCGCACGCAAAACGGGGCACGCCGTCGGAGTCCGCACGCAAAACGGAGCACGCCGCCGGAGTCCGCACGCAAAACGGAGCACGCTGCCGGAGTCCGCACCAAAACGGAGTCTGCATGTGAAACGGTGCACGGCGCCGGAGTCCGCACGCAAAACGGTGCACGGTGCCGGAATCCACACGCAAAACGGAGTCCGCACGCAAAATGATGCACGGTGCCGGAGTCCGCACGCAAAACGGTGCACGGTGCCAGGATCAGCACGCAAAACGGAGTCCGCACGCAAAACGGTGCACGGTGCCGGAGTCCGCACGCAAAACGGTGCACGGTGCCGGAGTCCGCACGCAAAACGGAGTCCGCACGCAAAACGGTGCACGGTGCCCAACACAGAAAAGAGCAAGAGGGTCAATTAGTCTAAAAGAATGCTCCAAAAACTGTACAAAAATATAGAAAAACCAACACACGGGACCCACCCCGACTGCGCCGCCGTCGCAGAAACGCTCCGCCGGGCGTCCTCGCACGCAAAACGAGGTCCATGACGCGCCGCCGCACCTCACGTAACCTCCTCCCTCACTCCCCCTCGCTCTCGGGTGCCGAAGAAAGAAAAGAAGGGAGAAAATGGCGGTGCGGGAGGAAGAAGAAGAAGAAAAGAAAGAGGAGGGAGAAGGGTGGTCTACGGACCTTCGGTGCATGGTGGACCGCCCAATGGGGGCCCCCCAACGGCCGGTCCACACGCAGGGGCGCGCGCACCAGGCGCAGCGCGCGCCCCCGCCCGCCACGCGGCCGCGTCACCGCGCGCCACGTGGCGCGCGGCCGTCACGCGCCACACGGGCGCGTGACACCGTGCCCCGCGCAGGCGCGGGACACCATGCGCGCCACACGGGCGCGTCACCGCCCACGCCCGCGCGGGCGCCAACTGGGGGCCGCCACGTGGCTGCCCCTGCTCTGACCGCGTAGACGCGCGTTCCCAACGCGCGCCAGCTGGCGCGCATTGCGCAGTGCGCCGCCGTCCACCCCGAGATCCGTACCGCACCACACCTCGGTTTGCGTGCCACGTCGCCTCGAAAAACGCACACGCCTACCGGACTCCAAAACCAACAAATAAATAGTCCATTCCTAGCGATTTCGCGCGCTGAATCCAAAAACGATGTCCAATTTCCCAAATTCTCATCCGAAAATTGCGGAGTGCCCCCGGATAGCCCACTTGATCTGATTCTCCATGCCGGGTCCAAATCTGAAGTCCGATTAGCCAAATTCCAACTCTAAAATTCCTGAAGGCGACCGGAGAGGTAAACTTTTATCCGGACTTCACCCGGAGTCTAAATTTGACATCTGAAACGCGCAAAATCACCTCCAAACACCCGACGGGTCCTCCAATTCCCCACGGGATAACCTTTTAAGCACGAAGTCCAACACTTGTGTCCAAATTGCGCGCAAACACCACTGACACCCCACGCAGGCCTCCAGTGATGCCAGCTAAAACCCAAATTGCACCACAAATCCATTTCTGGGCCCCAACGCGCGCACCAACACCCCCAACGGCGACCGAACGCTGCCCAACAACCAGCAATCCTACGCGGGGGATTCCGGGACCTCACATCCTCCCCCACTAAAAGAAAGTTTCGTCCTCGAAACTAGATCAAGCCCATCAGGAGTCAAGAATACCACGGCTAGGTATCTAACAATACGCCTCCAGCTCCCCCACTCGCTCCTCGTGATTACTCCGCAACAACAACAACAAGTACGGTATGACCCGATGTGCAATTCTCTCATCCCTCGAGCCAGAAAATGCAACGGGCGTCCCTCGTACTCCAATAATCACATATCTCAAAGGGGCAAGTAAATCACGGGTGAGGAAAATCACATCACTACTGAGCTGAGACGTGAAAAACTAAAGGGCTCCACTAAAAGGCTGGGGGAAACTGAAATAACCACAAGTGTAACACGGACCAAACAACAACATGGTGCCAACCTCAACAAGACGACCCGAGCATACCCGCAAATTAATCCAATAAGGAAGGGAATCCAATACGCTGGGGTCTTCACTCGGTTACCTCCCGATCCGAAACCACTCGAGTGGACAACACAACTGTAGGCTACCCTCAGAAGGGATCCACAAGAGACACAATCTCGTGCCATAGTTGGTCGCTCAACATGCTAACATAACCCCAACGGACCCACGGGTCGAAGTCGATCCCTCAACCAAAAAGGAACGCCCTGACGGGGACCAACCGTCGGTGAACGGGACTGAAAACTGGCTCACAAGGCAATCGTAAAGCTGATGCCCAACTCGCGGTCAAAAGTCTGAAACATCCAAAAGACTCTCACCGTTGTGTACCTACAACGTGGCATCACTGTCGTGCACCCACGGCGTGGCATTTCTGCCGTGTACCAACGGCGTGGCCTCACTGCCGTGCACCAACGGCGTGGCATCACCACCGTGTATCAACGGTGTGGCATCACCACCGTGTATCAACGGTGTGGTATCACTGCCGTGTATCAACGGCGTGGCATCACCACCGTGTATCAACGGTGTGGCATCACCACCGTGTATCAACGGTGTGGCATCACTGCCGTGTATCAACGGCGTGGCATCACTACCGTGCACCTACGGCGTGGCATCACCACCATGTATCAACGGTGTGGCATCACCACCGTGTATCAACGGTGTGGCATCAGTGCCGTCTATCAACGGCGTGGCATCACTGCCGTGCACCAACGGCGTGGCATCACCACCGTGTATCAACGGTGTGGCATCACTGTCGTGTATCAACGGCGTGGCATCACCACCGTGTATCAACGGTGTGGCATCTCCACCGTGTATCAACGGTGTGGCATCACTCAAGCATCAAGGCCTCAGATCCTCACAGTCCTATACCCAACACTACCTCGAAATCCCGGAGCTGAGGAAGGGCCAAAGATCAATAGGCAAAAACCAGGGCCCCAACTGCACTGGGCAGGACCAACAACACCCATCTATGTGCAACACGTGATCAGGTATCTGAACCTCACGAGCACAAGGTAAGGGTCCTATCTCTAGCCCATACAACAATGCAAATGCCCTACAGAAGAAATGAATGCGGTGCTGCTCCGGTAACAAATAACGCTCAAGTGCGTGTAGGGGAGATAAGATTGATACCTGCCACCACGTGGCTAGCCGCCCCCGAAGCCTCATCCTGTGCGACATAGACGCTCCCGCTCGGGGGTGGTCGTCCGTCGGACTGCCGCGAAGAAGTGGCCCTAACTATCTGGCCATAACCTGCCGAAGCTCCGCCTGTCTGGAAGAGCGGAGGAGGAGGAGCTTAAGCTGCCCAAGCGACTGATGATTCCGCTTTAGGACAAGACCCTGATCTGTTTCCTGCCTGTGGTCACACTGCGGCGCAAAGTGCGGCCTACCACAATGGACACAGTCATCCCGCTGCTGCTGCTGATACATCGGCCGCGGAAAACCTCCTGGTATCTGTCTCCTCTGAGACTCACGACCCTTAGACTGGGATCGTGGCGGCCCCGGGGTCTCGATCTACTCGACTGTCCAAACTCAGGCGGCACTGGATGCCTCTCCCCGGAGCTGGTCCCTGGCGCTCCGTCTATCTCTGACATGATCACTGATCCTCGGTCAACCCGCTAAGCATGCTCAATCGCTGCATCTAACGTCGGCACCCGCCGAGAATACCCCAAGTGATAGATATTCCGATGCAGTCCTTTCTCAACTAGCTCAACCTCCTGGGCCTCATCCAGGCGACAAAGGGTACCCGGCTCAACAATCGCAAAACTCGCGAACATACTCCAAAAGAGGTCGACTCCCCTGCTGCAGGAGTCTAAGATCCCCTTCCAGTTTCTGCTTACACTGTCAGGAAAGAAGGCCCTGAGCCACAAAGCACGAAACTGGTTCCAAGTCAACAACCGAGCTCCTGGTAGTCCAACAGGACGAACTCGACGCCACCAAATCTCGGCGTCCTGTCAGACCATCCCAATCTCAGTAAAGCAACCACTTAGTAACTCGACCAGGGCATGTACCCACCTGGTAACCCGGCCAGGGGTATTTACCCGTCTGGTAGCTCGGCCAGTGGAAGGTGTCCTCCTGGTAACTCGGCCAGGGCATGTGCCCACCTGGTAACTCAGCCAGGGGCATGTGCCCACCTGGTAACTCAGCCAGGAGCATGTGCCTACCTGGTAACTCAGCCAGGGGCATGTGCCCACCTGGTAACTCAGCCAGGAGCATGCCCTCCTGGTAACTCAGCGAGGAAAAATGCCCTCCTGGTAACTCAGCCAGGGAAAAATGCCCTCCTGGTAACTCAGCCAGGGAAAATGCCCTCCTGGTAACTCAGCCAGGGAAAATGCCCTCCTGGTAACTCAGCCAGGGAAAAATGCCCTCCTGGTAACTCAGCCAGGGAAAATGCCCTCCTAGTAACTCAGCCAGAGAAAAATGGCCCTCCTGGTAACTCAGCCAGGGAAAAATGCCCTCCTGGTAACTCAGCCAGGGAAAATGCCCTCCTGGTAACTCAGCCAGGGAAAATGTCCTCCTGGTAACTCAGCCAGGGAAAATGCCCTCCTGGTAACTCAGCCAGGGAAAAATGCCCTCCTGGTAACTCAGCCAAGGGAAAACGCCCTCCTGGTAACTCAGCCAGGGAAAAATGCCCTCCTGGTAACTCAGCCAGGGAAAAATGCCCTCCTGGTAACTCAGCCAGGGAAAAATACCCACACAGCTGGGACCGCCGTCACTCCAAACGGCTCCCACAATAACACCCCACTCATAGGCGAGAAGAACCGACTTACGCGGCAAAAATCCAAAAATCCCGATAAACCGGTGCCTAGAACCCCAATCAAACAAGAACAGATTCTAGGCTCTTCTAGTCACGCCCCGGGGTCGAAACTGCGACCAGGGCTCGCCAACAGATCCGCCGTCTGTACGGAAACTGCCGTACAGACGAAGCGTCTAACCTGCAGAAAGAATCAACTACAGTATACAGATATCAGAGCGGAAAGTAAACTACTAAAAACTGAAGACCAAACACTGTACAACTGAAAAATAATACAATATCCATCTCCCAAATACGATCGTATACAAAGTCCTCTGATACAAAACTCAAAAGGGAGGTATCTCCAATAAATACATCAGTGTACAGACTCTCGATACAAGAATATCCTCACTACATCAGTCTCTCAAACTGTAAAATAAAGTACAACTCTATACCTCACAACAAAGGTCTCTCAACAGAGGAAAAAGAAGTAAACTAATCTACTGAAGCTCTCGTCTGGAGGGGTACCGCTACACTCCAATGACGGGTAGGGAACTAGCTCGCGACTCCCTCGCCTCGGTCAGAAGGATCAGCAACTGGAGCAACAGGAACAGGAGAAGAAGTTCCTGGGGAAAAAGACACCACGACGGGTGTGAGAACTACTTCCCACAGTAGTTCTCACTGGGTGCCGTCAACAAGCCCAACGGTCTGCCCACCAAGTCTACTAGAGGTAAAAGATAACAGTGCAATGAAATCTGAACAAGAAAAGCTGGAGCTACTCTACAGCTGCCATACCTCTATCTAAAAACTCAAAAAGTGGAACAGATGAAAGTAAAAGAGACCACTCGCACCCAAGGTGCTCAATAGACCCAATCTGTAGAGTACCGGGACTTTGGATAGCGCGCCGACCACACAGATGGCTTGGAGCAGAGAGTTGCCTTGGGCATGTTGCATTTGAGGTTACCGTTGATGCCGAGTTGATTCGGATCAACGCGGAAGCTCCAGCTCGATTCGGGGTTTTTCCGGGCTTTGTAGGCCGATTGGGGATGAGATTGGAAATTTCCGACTTCACCGTGGAGCGCCAGAAATTCAGGAAACACTTGGAACACGTGTACTTTTGATTTACAGCGAGGTTCGGGAGGTTCCGGACTGACGCGGAGGACCCGGAGGCAAAAAGTGAGTCGGAATTGGCAGTTTTGGAGCCGGTATTTGATTTGAGCACCCCGACTCAACGGATGAGCTTTTTGGAGAGAAAAAGCTGTGAACGCGTGTATTTTCGATTTACAGCGGAGTTCGGGAAGTTCCGGGCAGCGGCGGAGAGCCCGAAGGCAAAAAGTGAGTTGGAGTTGGAATTATTGGAATTAATTAATTAGTTAATTAATTAATAAAGCTTTTGCTTTATAAAAGCTTCCCCAGCCACCCTCTGCAGCAGAGAGAAAGAAAGAAAAGGAAGAAAGAAAGAAAGGAAAAGAAAAGAGAGGAAAAGGAAAGAGAAAAGGAAGAGGAAGGGCTTTTGAGGCATTCTCGGATTTTTGGACTCGCCGTTCGAGGCCGTGCGAAGCTCGTGGGCGTGCGACGTGCGACAACGAGGTAAGTAATTTCAGTTTTTGGGGTTTTTTCGGTGTTTCGGAGCTTTGTGGATTTTTAATTGGTGTTTAAAAATCATGAAAAATATGGATTCTTAGATTTTTGGGATTTTTGGATTTTATCGGATTTTCGGGGCTTTTCTTGGATTTGCCGTCGCCGGCGGCCGCGCGCGCGCGCAACGGCGCACGCGCGGCGCCAGGGTGCTGCTATTGGCAGCACCCTGTGGCGGTGCCGCTGGGCGCGGCGCCGCGTGCAGCAAAGTGCTGCACGCGGCGCTGCCTGGCCGCGCGCAGGCGCGCGCGGCAGGGCTGCGCGCAAGTGCGCGCGGCGCTGCCTGCCCGCGCGCAGGGGCGCGCGGCACCTCCTGGCCGCGCGCGGGTGCGCGCGGCAGGGCCGCGCGGCAGGGCCGTGCGCGTGCGCGCGGCACCTTCTGGCCGCGCGCGTGCGCGCGGCATCTCCTGGCCGCGCGCGGGTGCGCGTGGCAGGGCCGCGCGCAGGTGCGCGCGGCACCTCCTGGCCGCGCCCGGGTGCGCGCGGCAGGGCCGCGCGCAGGGGCGCACGGCAGGGCCGCGCGCGTGCGCGCGGCACCTTCTGGCCGCGCGCAGGGGCGCGCGGCAGGGCCGCGCGCGTGCGCGCGGCATCTCCTGGCCGCGCGCGGGTGCGCGCGGCAGGGCCGCGCGCAGGGGCGCGCGGCACCTTCTGGCCGCGCGCAGGGGCGCGCGGCAGGGCCGCGCGCGGGCCTGCGTGGGCCGCGCGCGGGCCTGCATGGGCCGCGCGGGCCGCGCGCGGGCCTGCATGGGCCGCGCGGGCCGCGCGCGGGCCTGGGCAGGCGCGCGGCCGCGGGCAGCGCAGTGGGCTGCGCGCGGGCCCGCGCGCAGCGCCGCTGGGCGCCGCGCGCAGCGCCGCTGGGCGCCGCGCGCAGCGCCGCTGGGCGCCGCGCGCAGCGCCGCTGGGCGCCGCGCGGAGCGCTCCGGCACCGCGCAGCAGGTCGCTGCGCGGCACCGCGCAGCAGGTCGCTGCGCGGCGCCGCTTGGTTGGGCGCCGTGCGGCGGGCCTCCCTCGTCGCGCGGCTGGTTTTTCGCCGCTCGGCGTGCTCCCGGGACAGCGGTGGTGCCTCGGTTTGCGTGCCGGCGCCGTTGGTTCCCACCGTCGGCCGCTGTTTTTTCGCGAGGCGTTTTCGCCCAGTTTTAGCGCAGGTTTTCGCGCCGTTTCGCGTAGGTTTTCGCGCAGTTTTTGCGCAGGTTTTCGCGCCGTTTCGCGCAGGTTTTCGCGCAGTTTTCGCGCAGGTTTTCGCGCCGTTTCGCGCAGGTTTTCGCGCAGATTTCGCGCAGGTTTTCGTCGTTTTTCGCGAGCAGGTTGCGAGCAGGTTTGCGCAGTTTTCGCTGGTTTTTCGCAAGCTGTTTTTGAGCAGTTTTCGCGCCGACGGAGCTGTTTTCGCCGTCGGGCGCTGGTTTTCGCCGACGGGCTGTTTTTCGCCGTCGGGCGCTGATTTTTCACTGACGGAGGCTGTTTTCGCCGACGGAAGCTGTTTTTCGCCGTCGGATGCTCGGTTTTGACCTTTTTGATTGATTTTGCGATTTCTTCGCTTCTGGCAGCTCGCGGCGCTGTTTTTAGCTTCCGTCGAGGCTGGTTGTGTGTTTCTTCGCCGCGTGGAGCCGCGGGTTTGTTTCGGGGTGTCCGCTGAGTGAGCGGTCTCGTGGTTGGACACGACGTGCCCCGATTCGCGTGCGGATTCTGGCATCGGGCTTCGTGTTGCGTGCGGACCCCTTGGAGGCCAGGTAAGCCCGCTGTGCCAATTGCAAGTGTCGACGAGCAATTGGTGGCTTTCAGAGGTGGGTTGGTCTTCTCTCCAAGTCTACGGACTTCCTTCTAATTCTATTGTGATAGGATTGCATGCTAGTTTAAGTGTTTTCTTGGAACTTAACTAGCACCCCCGTCATATGTGCATGATTTTGACCAGACCTTTTGTGAACCTTAATTTGGGCTAGGTTCCTTTATGCTTTAGACATCCCGCACTTTTCATATCCTTCGGGACTTAGAGTTTCCTCGCCCGGGTAGTGGGCCGAGGGGTCAGAGTGTTGTGGGACGGGTGTTGCACTCGGGCCCGGGGGGCCGAGTGGGGTCTGGTGGCTGGGTTAGGCCAGTGTTAGCATTTTGGGGAGCCGTTTCAGATAAACGGTGGTCCCGGGAGTTTTCCTTTCCACTGTTCTTCTCGTCACCACCAGGTTGGGATCGTGGTGCACGTGTGTTAGCAGGACCTTGAACCCAGAACCTTTTTGGATAAATACATGATTTTAGTCAGCCAATGTTTCTTCCAAGCCTCGCAAGGATGTCTGAGTCTGTTCTCATCCGTTGGGACGAAGGCATCAGCTCTTCGAGGCTTGGGCATAAAACTTGATTTCAAAGGGTTTTCCTAAAAAGTCTAAAAATCATTATAAAGATGGCTTTCTCTCAGATCGAATGATTTTCTGAAATAAATGACATGGTTTCTTATAAACTTATCCACCCGAGCGGATTCGAGTGATCTGGGTTCTAAGGGCTGCTTTCTCTCTTGGGGACGTAGATGTTAGTCTCCCTGGGTTTCGGACCCTTCGTAGATCTGGCCGTGGAGTAGCTCCGGCCGTGAGTTGAGTGTTGAGTTCAGTGGAGTTGTGTTGTGGGAGCCGTGGGTGAGACGGTGGTCCCAGCTGTGTAGTACCTTCGTTGAGTGGGTCTGTGTTGTGAGATTGAGTCGTGGAGGGTTCTCCGACTGAGTTTGTGCTTTGAGCATCGAGATACCGATCTGTTTGATCGAGGACCACAGCCTGCAGGAGCCACTTGTGAGACAGTGATACTGATGAGATACTTGAGTTCGGTGGGGTCGCACCCCTCGAACCACGCCCCGGGTGCGTTGATGATTCCGAACCTGATGAGGCTGCGATGATGATACCGAGCCTGACGAGGCTGCGATGATGCGCCTAGTTCATATACTAGTGGTCGCTTGATACCCCTGGCCGTGCTACCATGGGGTCACTGTGTGAGATATTGAGTTTGTCCGTTGGGACACCCTGGTTGATACACCAGGGGGCGCAGGCTTGACTCGACTGGACCCGGGTGGGCAGTCGCTGAGATTCGAGATACACTGAGAGTGTGATGGTGTAGCATGTGTCATAGTAGAGCGTCTTGGGCTTAGTACTTGTGACATGTTGTCAGCTGTGAGTGACTGCATACCATCATCCATAGTCTCTTCTTATTGAGCATAGTAGATAGAGGCATGATAGCTGTAGATTCTTTTCCAGCTTATTTATCTTATTATCAGTTTTTTCTCTATCTTATGCCTCTGGTAGACTTAGTGGGCAGACCGTGGTTCTTGGAGACGGTACCCACTGAGAACTACTGTAGGATGTAGTTCTCACACCCTCTGTCGGTGACAGGTTGCTGAGGCTTTCTTCCGTTCCTGCTGTGCTTGACTGGACGGACCGAGGACAGGGAGTCGCGTGATAGTTCCCTACCAGCATTGTTACTTTAGAGAGAGGTAGATGTACCATCCCGGATTGTGGGAGTTGGTTATGTTTCCTGTTTAGCTATCTCCCCTTGGATTTGTAGATGTTGTATAGGTGCACTTCTTTTTGTTTCATCTGATTTTGGGAGATAGGCTATGTGTTGTGGCAGCTTTGTAGTTGAGAAAAAAATTTATAGTACAGCTTTTTATCCGCTCTGATATCTGTGTAGCTGTAGTTTTGTCTTTTGCAGGCTAGACGCTTCGTCTGTACGGCAGTTTCCGTACAGATGGCGGATCTGTTAGCGAGCCCGGGTCGCAGTTTCGACCCCGGGGCGTGACAGATTAGAGTGGTATCAGAGCCTAGGATATAGGTCATTGAGGACTTAGAAACCCTAGGCTTGTGGTTGGACATTAGGATGACTACGTGAGAGTCGTGACTGTTAGCGAGAGTCCGGATTGAGTTTTTACCTCTCCCTTGGGTTGGGATGAGTGATTTGATGTGTTATTCTCTCAAAGTGATTATGTTGGCTGCAGACTACATAATACTTTGGGAAGGGTAACAAATTTTAGACTCTCGCTGGATTGGGTCGTATGGTTGTTGTGTCCTGATGTTTGTTTTTGTTTCAGTTACTTGCGATGCCGCCGAGACGTCGTGCAGCGACGAGCGGGTGTTTGACCTCAGCTGAGGAGCCCGGGCGGCGGGCTGCCGAGCAGGCTAGGCAGGGTGAGGTACAGGATCTGCGGGCTCAGGGGGCCCAGATGTCGGAGGCGTTGCGGCGCCAGGAGAAGAACATGGAGCGTGTGTTGCGCATGTTTGAGCTGAGAGCATCTCCCGGGGTATCGCCAGTAGTACTCCAGCCGCGACTTTGACGATTTCGACCGTGGTCGCACCACTGATGGTGCAGGAGCAGCGAGAGGTTGCCAACCGATTATTCTACTTCATCCAGTCCCATCCCCTGTAGATTTTGGGATTTAAGTTGGGGGCCTTGGGAGGCCGAGAACTGGATCGCTGCTATAGAAAAGCTGTTCAAGAATTTGTTCATCCTGGAGAAGCTTCAGGGCGCTTGATCTTGCGCCTTTGGTTAGGGACGCCGAGAGTTGGTGGCGTCGGGTTCGTCCTGTTGGACCGCCAAGAGTGAGTTTCTGCGATGGTTGAGCAGTGGGCCCTTGTCACCCAGGATGAGGTTTAGGGGTTGATTTTGTTGAGAGGGGACTGCACCTGGATATCTATCTCCTTGTGTATTCTCGGCGAGTGCCGACCGTTGATGCAGCGTTTGGGCATGTGCGATGGATTGACCGGGGATCACTGATCACGTCCAGGAGGGACGGAGATCGAGGAACCAGCTCCAGAGAGAGAGTCTTCCAGTATTGCCTGATTTCGGGATAGTGGAGTGGATCGAGGTTGCCATGGTGCCAGCCCCAGGATCATGTGTCTCAGAGGAGACAAAGACCTGGAGGTTCTCGGCGGTTGAGGTGCCGAGATAGTGGATTGGAGACCGAGATAGTGGTCGGCATGGTTATGGAACCTTGCAGTCGAGATTGTGCCCGGCTAGTGTTCAGAACCCGGTAGGGGCTTTTTGAGCTTGCCTTGCGGTCAAGTGGATTGACTGAGGCCTGCGATTGTTAGTATTTGAAGAATCGAGTTCTCCAGCTGTGTTGGAACGGGTTAGCAGCCAGACCCGTCGTGGACATTTGGATTTGTTTCCGAAGTGGCTTAGAGCTTCAAGATCACTGGAGGTTAGGGCAGCAACTCCAAGAGGGGAGTTGTTGGTTGCCTAATCGAGGGATGTACCTGCGAGACTTGATTGTTTTGGTTGCTAAGGAGCAACGGAGGAGTTTTTGCCTTTCGGAGACTTCGATCTTTTGGAAGCCACCAGCCGCAGAGGTTTATGTTTATAGACTTGAGTTACGCGGGGAGTTTGGACCAGGATTTTTTCGTCTGATAGGAGGAAGTGTAATTGAATCCTCGCACTTTATCGGCTTTTCTTCGTTGGAGTCGAACAAGGATTTGAGCTATCAGAAGCAACCGAAGGAATTCTTGCTTGTGGAGTTATGGAATTTACGGTTGAGTTTACCCAGTGAAGGTTCGGCGATGCCTGTTTGGTGGGTTAGAGCGACCACCTGAGAGCCGAGAGGATGAGTTTGGGTTGCCGATTGGTGGGCGCCAGGTTAGCGGATCGCTTGGTACTTGGTATGACTTCCTTTCTTTGTGGCTGAGATCAGAGTTTTGCACCCCTACTTGGTTGAGTTGGTGGACTGTGGTTTTGGGTTGCGGCCACAGCTGGGACAGCTTCAACATCTCTCTCTCCTTGTTTTTCCGTTTTAACGCCGAAAATAGCAGCGGAATGAAAAATTTCGAAGGACTACTCCAGAAATGGAGGCGATGCGGGAACCTGTTCTGTTTTGATCGGGGCGAAGGCATCGGTCCTTTGGAAATTTTGGACTTTTCGCTATTTTTGGCTGCTTTTCTTTTGAGAGAGAGTTGGAGTTGATGATTTCCCGATGTAAGTTTCTTGTGGTAGGGTGTGTGTTTTGGTTTCGAGGACGAAACCTTTTGAAGGAGGGGAGAATGTAGAGTACCGGGACTTTGGATAGCGCGCCGACCACACAGATGGCTTGGAGCAGAGAGTTGCCTTGGGCATGTTGCATTTGAGGTTACCGTTGATGCCGAGTTGATTCGGATCAACGCGGAAGCTCCAGCTCGATTCAGGGTTTTTCCGGGCTTTGTAGGCCGATTGGGGATGAGATTGGAAATTTCCGACTTCACCGTGGAGCGCCGGAAATTCAGGAAACACTTGGAACACGTGTACTTTTGATTTACAGCGAGGTTCGGGAGGTTCCGGACTGATGCGGAGGACCCGAAGGCAAAAAGTGAGTCGGAACTGGCAGTTTTGGAGCCGGTATTTGATTTGAGCACCCCGACTCAACGGATGAGCTTTTTGGAGAGAAAAAGCTGTGAACGCGTGTATTTTCGATTTACAGCGGAGTTCGGGAAGTTCCGGGCAGCGGCGGAGAGCCCGAAGGCAAAAAGTGAGTTGGAGTTGGAATTATTGGAATTAATTAATTAGTTAATTAATTAATAAAGCTTTTGCTTTATAAAAGCTTCCCCAGCCACCCTCTGCAGCAGAGAGAAAGAAAGAAAAGGAAGAAAGAAAGAAAGGAAAAGAAAAGAGAGGAAAAGGAAAGAGGAAAGGAAGAGGAAGGGCTTTTGAGGCATTCTCGGATTTTTGGACTCGCCGTTCGAGGCCGTGCGAAGCTCGTGGGCGTGCGACGTGCGACAACGAGGTAAGTAATTTCAGTTTTTGGGGTTTTTTCGGTGTTTCGGAGCTTTGTGGATTTT
>JAQNDB010004528.1:5000-23429 GCA_029204045.2 Tillandsia leiboldiana
GGGAAAGCACAGCTTTCTTATACCAATTAAGGACATAAGCAAAATGAAGAGTTTAAGGAATTACTGGAACCTCCAAGAGCTCTCATTGTAATTGCACTGATCCAGATGGATTGTCTGGGTGTCACCACAGCTAGAGAGTCTTCTATTCCTGTTTTTACAAAAAAACAAGGGTCATTGGCGATGTGACAGGATCCCTAAGTTCTCTTGGCCTCGGCGGAGAACCTCTCGCTCGACCACCCATTTCTTAGACTGCATTGCCAGTCCACATTGGGACAGAGCCTGCTCTCATACGAAATCCATGCATCCTTCAGTTTCCTGGCAAAGCCAAAGAGGATGTGACGCTCAGGGACGCCTACAATAGGATATTCTATAGTCTTGGTAAAGGGGGGGTCACTCAAAACAAAAGGGTATATCATCCCCAGGCATAGAACTGAAGTGATCTACCAGGGAATTCCAGGGAGTACCACCCCTTTCACAGCTCGGGGCTGTGTCATGCCCTGAGTAGAGACAAGGAATGTCAGATCGCCCTTCACCACCTACTAAGTATCCACTAGGACAAAAATGACCAGTGGAGGCATCAGGACCAAGAATTTGCACTGGGTAATGGATACCCAAAGAGGCAACTAATTCCATAGAAGACCAAACCTTACAAGATGAAGATAGATTCGGTCAATCTTTCAGTTCCGCATTCCTATTGGAGCATAAAATCACTTTTCAAGGGTTACGTCTGGACGCAAAGCAAAGCCCGTCCCGTCATGTCATGTATGTAGTACCAACGACAGTATCGAAGCCAAGACCTTACCCATAGGAAGACTCCAAAAAGGAAATCCTTCCTCCCAGGCATCTCAATCTCAAATAGATCGCCCGGAAGAAGGCTCCACTCTTTTTTTGTGCCATCTCCTGTCGAAGAAAAAAAAGTACCTTCCACGTAGCTTAGTAACCTATCGGGAAGGCCTCGCCCCAGCCACCAATTGGAATGGTAGCGAAGGGTGGGTCCACATAGCCCAGACCCTTTCTACCCTCTACCGTTGGAAAGAGCTACTTCCTTCCTGTCTTCGCTCCAACCCCCTCCCCCCGTCACTTGCAGTGTTTAGCTTCACGATCGGAATGGAGTCTCTCCCATGCTTACAGGCAAATAAGCACCTGAGGGTAGTCAATGAAGCCTCCTGGCACTATTCGAACTCGACTTGACTACTTACGTTTCTCCTCATCATGAAGGAGGGCCAATCGTACTCTTACCTTCCTTCTTCCATCGCTTATATCATTCTCATCCAACATCAATCTCGGCTCGGTCTCTTTTACAAAGGAATGTTAAGTACTGAGATAGGTCGTTGAGGTCTCGTCTCTCATCCCCAAAAATGAAAAGCAATCTTGAGTTTAAAAGAAAAGAGTCAACGAAGAGCACTTATAAAGATCCCCGCGGCCCGCTTCCATTCCGAGATTTACATGCTGCTCTGACCTCACCTCATTGCGCTCGGGCTAGGGCATTCGATGCAGCTCCTTCTCTTGCATTTGACACCTGATTCATTTCCTGCAAACAAGCATTCTATTCCGAAAGTGCGGATTCGAGAACAGCCTAAGACAACAGGGTTTACGAACAGGGGTTATTCCCGTAAGGATGTAACTTTTATTCCGCACCGTAGTTCAAGCGTGAAAAAAGACACTAACTTCTTTCGATGAAGAGTATCAGCAGCACCGGATTCAATAGCAATTGCAGGGGATTCTTTTCCATCTAAAGCAGCAAGGCAGATGGCTTCAAAGGCTTCAGACGGCTGGTCTACTTCCTGCTCGATGAGGGTCATCAGGTCGGGTGGTAATCAAGGCAAAAAGGCTTTGTCTATTGCTTCTTTCAAAGAGCAGAATTGACATATTAAAGGATCCTAGTTCGTCGCTTCGATTCCTATTGATTCACCCTGCTCGGAAATTAACTCAGCATTCTTCCTACCAGCAGTGCATTCTCAAGCAAGAGAAGGGGTCAAGCAGGGTCGTAGCGAGAGTTAAAGTAAAAGAGGAAAGTGACGGTAAAGCCGCATCTATAGAGATCAAAATCCCCACAGCTGATTCGAGAACAAGCCCATGACGGAATTCTTTCTTTTAAATAGCCCTAGAAAGGAAGTACTTCTTCTTACTTTTAAATAGTCATATGAAGGTATCCCAACAAGGGGAATGTGCACTATCTGATATCAACTAAGCCACTTCGTCTCTACTCGAACCGGATTGACGTTCCCTCGTTCAAATTAAGGCTAGGCTATAACTGCGGTCTACTCGTTTACTGTATCTGATCTCGCTGTGAGAGCTTCAGGGTTAGACCAAAGGAAGAGAAGGCGTCAGCAACTGACAGACAAAAGGCCTAAAAGCTTACAAAAAAAGAGCACTAATGGCCGACCTCGGAAAGAGCCCTTCCTTAGGGTCCCTCGTGTTGTAGTTACATGGTATGGCTAACGCTCCTTAGAGGACTGATCGCTTCCCTAGGCGGGGGCACCCCGGCTCTATGAATAGCTCCTGATCTTGGTCATAAAGGGAGTGAGTGCAAGCCCCCGTGGTTGTTAGCCCCATAGGTCTAGAGCACGATCACGTGAAGAAGAACATACCACCGATTGATTCACTTGTCTGATTCGGTATGTAGGCACAGAGAAAGTGTTCCGGCTTGAGCCGAGAAAGTCTCACCCTTCTATGTACATCCACAACTTCTCAGCTCTTTCATTGAAACTCACCACCCAACAACGGCCACCCTCCCTAGGTGTAAGATAATAGGGCTTGATGCCTAGCGGCTTCCCTTTACGGGTTGTCTACCGATCTCACAGGTTCACTCCCTTGAGGAATGTTCCTCGAGTCATGATGCTTTGATTGTCGTCTTTCTAATTAAGGATTTGTCTGGCAGCCAATGGCTTTTGTCTTCGGGTGCCTCGCCTTTAAGGCTTCGTTCCATTCCTCTTCTGTCGCTCTCATCTCTGCCTTTCATCCACATCGAAACCCCCGATCTCTTTTCCCACTCGTTAGGGCAGCGGTTGGAGAGGTAAAAGCTCAATTTGAGGCTGTTTTCCGACCGAAGCAAGGTAGTTCCTTTTTTCAGGGGAGCCAGGCAGGGAAGAGCCTTTCAGGCTGAAGAATAAGAAGAAAGATGCCCATTTCTATTTAAGAAAGGGCGATAGGAAGAGCAACAAAAGCTTTTAAGGCGGAATAAAGAAGCCTACTTTCATGAAATAAAGAAGGAAAAGGCAAATACCAGAGAGCGTTTGGCTCTACTCTACTTAACGCTGGTAGAGACATAAGATTAAAATAAATGCCATTCCAAAGAGGGACACATTCGTGGTTACAGAATGATTTAGATTTCAACTTGTTGCCAGGCTGTCCTTGCTTGGCAAGAGCGGCAGATGAAATGAAAGAATAGTCTGAGAAGGACTTGGGTCAATCATCATTGACATAGGCCTTTGCCCAGGAGTTAGCGGAGTGAAGTAGAGAATTTGGGGTAGTAGCGCTTGCTGGGATCCATTCTTGGATCACTGAGAGGCATTCTAATTCCAATTCTCTTCCTATTCTTACAAAGCAAAGAAAAAATGATATGCGTGCTAAAAAAGATCGGTAATAATAAGAAGAAGAGAGTAGGCAAAGAATGAAGATTCTTGCAGCCTCATCTACGAATCTAAATTGACTATTGGGATAAAAAGATTTAGATTGCCTCAGCAGACCACTTATACACTAAGGCTGTGAACCATTGTCTTGTCGTTTATTATTACTATAATCAGTAATCAGTACTTTCCTGAGCCTACGCAAGGAAGAGATTCTCGTGGACCGCTTGCCTAGTAAGATCGGGTAGGACAGCTGAAAGTGCAAGCATGAATGGCATAGCAGGCTGAAAGACCTACATTATTTTTAAAAATTGGTTGTATACTGAGCCCCCTATGGCTTTTTTTTCTAGGTAATTCTTTCTATATACAACTTTGGCCAGAGAAAAGATATGCTTTCAGAACACCTTCTCCCTATTGCTTTTCTTTTGCCCTCTCTCCTTCTGCCAGCATAGAGAAGTTTTTGAACCTTAGCCGGAATGGCGGGACTGATTGACCGAGATGTGATGCTCGACTGCTAATGCTATGCCTAATTTCGGGGTGGGCAGTCACGATTTTCATTCGACTGAATACTGAAAATGGCATTTAAGCAAACAAGACGGGGTCGGAAAGGGAAAGGTCGATTTCACTCTCCCCCGTAGGCAGAAGTTTTGGAGATTGATTTGTTGAGCGAGCAGCAAACCGGATCTGAGAACTTGAGAGAGGAATGGCCTAGAAAGCTAGTTTTTTGGAGGAGACTGGACTGGACCTGCCTTCTTTCACATGAAGGTTGTTGGATGATGTGGTCTTTTTGTTGGCATGGTGATGGTGGCATGGATCTCCTTTTCGGATATGTTGAATATCTATCTCTTCTAGGGTTAGCTCTCCGTTAAGCGACTAAGGTAGTGCTCACTATCTTCGCAAGAGACGAGCAAGTTAGCAGGGAACCATTGAGCATAGCCGGTCTGCTGTCGCAGCTTTCATTCCTTTGGTGGCCTAAAAGAAATACCGAC
Source organism: Tillandsia leiboldiana (assembly GCA_029204045.2). Taxonomy (NCBI): domain Eukaryota; kingdom Viridiplantae; phylum Streptophyta; class Magnoliopsida; order Poales; family Bromeliaceae; genus Tillandsia; species Tillandsia leiboldiana. The sequence goes on from JAQNDB010004528.1 coordinate 9,559, forward strand.
TTGGATCAATGATCTTAGCTGTCCCGCACCCGGCCTTCTTTCTTTCCTTTCCCTCCTGGCCAATCGCAGGCTTACTTGCTTTCCTTTACTTAACTTCCCAATTGACAAGAAGGGGAACCGAAGCTAGGCACGAAAGCGGAAGGGAAAGAGTGGAGTTCTTGTCAGTGACAAATGTCCTTTCGTTGGCCATAATTCTTCGCTATAACCCATGTTTCATCACATGAACGAGAAGATTCTTCATTGGAGTGCCTATCGCTCGCTATATGGCTCTAAACAACCCCCCTCCGAGTTGACTTTACTGGAGTAGCTCCTGGACTTGCTTTGTTGACTGGACTAGCCATTGGAGGGAAAGAAATGCTTTCTTTACATGCTAAGGTCTTACCCTTTCCTTTTTATTGGATAGGAAATGAAAGGATAGGAAAGAATAGTTTGCAGTCGAGTTTTTCCTTGCAGCCAGTGTGGGCCGGCCATCGAGTTCCATTGGAAAGGTAAGCCCATCCAATATTATCTTAGTAAGTTTCAGTTGGACTTTCTTTTTCTTTCGATTTCGATGTAGGTCCAGCCGAGTTTCCTGCCAGCTAGTTAAGTTCTATTCGTCAAGATCGTAAGTTATCTGACTGAATCCAGCAAGTAAGCAAGTGAAAGCGGGATTGGATCCACTCGATAGGGAACGAGCGGATGCTTCCTATTCTGTCTACGAGGGTCCTTATTTGCCTCCACCCGCGCATCGTAGCTGCTTGACCCAGAAGTGGAAGCAATCGCTTGCTTTAATATCTAAAGGAAAGCAATTCAGTTAGAGATGAAAAGATAGTCATCTAAGCTTAACTAACATTGAGAAAGTTGTCAGGAAGAACTATTGAAAATGACAGAAAGTCAAATTCACCCATATAAGCAGTGGCAGTTGGAGAAAAAAGAAAAGCTAAGCCTCTTATGGAGCTCCAGCAAGGGCAAATTCCAATACAGCAGAAAAGATCAATCCATCAGTTCCTTTTCAGTAGGCACGGTAAATTCCGCGGGATAAAGGTAAAAAGCAGGAGTATGTCCACCAGTCAATTACCTGTACTAATCTTTTCTTTATTCCCCTATACCATAGGTTCCATAAGAGAAGGCCAGAGCGTACAAGGATCGTACTATCAAGGATGAGGGGCGTCTATCTTAGTTTTTAGTGTATTCCTTAAAGGAAGGCAGGCCAGCAGAAGTATCTCAAGCAGGGAAAGCGGGTTAGGGATTCTAGATCCAAAGCTGGCAAGGTCACTCCATCAGACCAGGAAGAGGGATTCTTTTCCCTTTCTTTATAGTTTTGAGTATCTCAAGAAAGCATTCAAAACCAACAATGCAATCCAAGAGGTAAGCTCGCAAACCAGATTGACTGTCTTTAGAAGTTAAGAAAGAAAATGCTTCTCGTGAGTGAACAATCTTTCCTATTTCCTTACTAACGCTGACTAAGGAGCGTAAGATAAAAAAGAGTGAAGGGGCTAAGGTAATCCCTCCCTGTGATCAATCCGGTTAGCAATCCTATCTGTGCCCGTATAAGATCAATTGATCAAGCTTAGGCTACTAGGGATTTTAGGTCCAATCAAAAGCAGGTTAGTTTGAAAGCGCAGAGATCGCAGGGTAAAGGGCTCAAGGAGATAACTACTAGTGCCTCCGGGCAAGCTCTTAAGCTATCCAGGCAAGTAGTTCTTTTTCAATCCGCTTTCAAGTCGGAAAAAGGAACTTCAATAAGATACTGCTGCTTTATTTGATACGGTTTACTGGCTGGAATAGATCTCCCAGCGAAAAGGCAGAAAACTAGATATGGCACCCCAACTGGATAGGCAGAAGCAATAGAACTCCCAGTGAATGTGATGGTACTGTTCTCAATCATCTTCTATCTCACTCTAAAAGATGAGAAAAGTCTATTCCAGACTGACATAAGACTGAAATCCATAGAAATCAGACAAGAGCCGGTATAAGTATTGGCATTGCAGACTCTGATTTTGTCTGTTCTCTGTCTTTTCCCTATGAGTTCAGACAGAGATGAAGACAGAGAGAAGCCAAAGATACTATCGTCTTCCAACAAAAAGTTGACTTTCTGGAAGGTGGTATCTTGATTCCTTTCGTTACGTCGGTGCCGAGAGTCAGCGACTCCACTCTTCCTTTAGCAGTTCCGGAACATCCTGGCACATTGAGTAAAAAATCCCTGTTGAATCACTCTCTTTCCAGCCTTAACTAAAAGCGTAAACTCCGATCGAACTTTCGGTTGTTCCATGGTACTGTAATTCTTTCTTTTCCTTGTTTGATCACCTTAAGACTGAATTGCTAGTTTCCAAAAGGGACTCCCAATTGTTTATAGGGGGATAGACTTACCGACATCAAACTAGGATGCCTTTAGGACTAGAAATCAATCCTACACTAGCTTTCCCCTTGACCTTGCCTGCTAGTTACTTAGTGGATTTCCTTTCAGTGGATGGTGAAACTCTTTCTTACCACATTCAAAAATCCTACCAAGAACCAGCAAAAAAGAAAAGCGCTTGTTATTTGCTCGAAACAAGGCAGAAAGAAGGCATTCCCAATTGAAGAAAAGGATTCTATTAGCACTAGCACTCAATGCAAGGCAAGGGATTCGCCTAAGACTCCAATTAGATGGGCCTTCTTATCGAAGCACTCCAACCTGCAGTTAGTACTCGAAATGTATCTCAATTTGATAGGCCCGGCTCGATCGGCCATCCCAATTTCCTGCATTTGTGGCAGGGTAAAGATTCTTTCATAATTGCGTAGATAGAACATAGCTGATTCACTCTATTGAATAACTAATGCGATAGAAAAGGAAAAGGGTTAGCTGACCTTCTTTTCTAAGAAGTAGGATTTGCTATTCCTAAGGAAAGAATCTATCTATTCTAGGTTCAAAGCTACTCTTCAATCTGCTTTCTAGAGGGATTCAGAATGGACTCAGGCATAATATAGAGGCATGCTTATGAGCTAAGATTAGATTCTTTAACAGTTACTGAATCCTGTTAAGAGCTTTGTCTTGTAAGCAAAAGTAAAAGTAAGAGTTCGTTCTCGATGCACCTTAAAAGAGTGCAATGGCTCAGCCACTTTCTTCTCGTATTCTTCTGCTTTCTAGTCATTGACTGGTATAACTCGCTTAGCTCTCCCCACTCACAAAAGACTAAAGAAAAGAGAGAGCTAGGTCTTTCGTTTCGCATCCGAGACTGCTCCTCTGCCTACTTCCACTAGGAGTGATTATAGTGAAACTCATTCTCTCTATCCTAATGTAGGAATTCTGTCTTGCTTCATTTTCTTTCAAGGATTTTAATTTAGGCAAAAGGGGGATAGGAAGGTTTGAACAAGCTCCTTTGGGCGCCGAACCGACAATTCCTTTTTCAGAAAGCCAGAACTGATTGAAAAGCTAATGATTGTAGATCTTCTATCAAGATCTCGATATTCGAAGTTGATAAAGAGAAGTAGACTTTCTAGATGATTCAAGTCGGAAGGAGTGCTTTTACGATCCGAAACTAGGCAAAGAGCTTTATTATATAAAGATATTCTATCTCGAGTTACCGTCGCATCAACAGGAAAGAGCGGTTACGAGAGCGGATTCTATTGCAATTGCATCAAGCACTGGAGACGATCACACCAAAAAAACAAGACCAGAAAGACCAGCTAGGAGAATATCTGATTCAATAGCTGCCTACTCTGGGCATGAATGTGAAGCTACTTTTTCTTATGAAAGACAGACAAAAAAATGAAATGAAACTGATAAAAGTCAAAGCGGCCAATTCCTTCTCATTGAAGATGTCCATTAAGAATGGATATTTCGAGAGGCATATGAATAGTGAATTGAATCCCCCGACTAATAGGGCTGGTATTTAAAGTCTTACTAGCAAGGATACCATTTGAATTGGCCTAACATAAAAGAAAAGACTCAAGTTCCACACTCACTTTCTAACTGCTGCTCGCGCTAAAGCAATTGAATTGTAGCAGCTACTATAAGCTAGGATAAGAATGCCGAACCGAAGGTGAATGGAAGCAAACTCGCCTGAACCGACATGGACATGGTGGGCAACTGGCCTTAAGACTGCAATTGGATCGGCTTTTGAATAAATGGAAACATTGATTCTAGAGAAGGAAGGGGGGATCCCAATATGCGTAATCCAAAGGAGAAATCTCTCACATGGAAACAGCAACCATCGACTAAATAGAAGTCAGTCAATCCGGTTTAGTTTTTGCTTTTATTTCTGTCATCCGAGGATATCGACATGGAAGCATTTAGATTAGGCTTAGCACGAAAGAACAAAGAAAAAAAGAGGGCACTCCCATACCATAGGCAGGAAAGGCTTCAACTAGAAAGGATAAGAAAGGGAATTTGCAACACTCTTATCTTAGTAGAAGGCCCGGGAGTTGATAACTCCCTCTATCCTCAGTTATTGCGTCCAGGACAAGCCTGTTATTGAGGGCTCTTTATGCCAAATACTTTTACACTACAGGGAATCAATATCCTAAGCAAGAAAGATGTTCCTATTTATACTAGCACTAGTGGGACTGGGGCAGGCTCCAGGGGAAAAGGAATTACACTAGATCTTGGCAATGGCACTCCAACAAGCTCGGCAGGGGGAGAGAACGAAGAGAATGGAATGAGAATGCCTAGAAGACAGAAGCACTTCAATTGGCCTTTGCTTTGAAATTGTCTCGCAGGAAGAAGGACTCCAACTATATGACTGGCAACTGCCACTGGACCGACATCGGAACGGAAGATAACTTCAAATAAGGGAAGAGTCCTGGCCTGAGCTAAGAGATTAGATTACACAAGCAAGGGATTACACAAGTGATTAGCGCACTGGTAACGAGAAGGAAAATGAAAGGAATTGAAAATAATGGAAGGGCTTAGGAAGGCATTCAATTCCTAAAGGGATTCTCTCTTTAGAAAGGGGGGAAGGATAACAGGTTTCCGTTTAGCAGGGCTAAACGTAATACCGCCTAAAATGGTTTAGCACTCGAAATGCAGGAGATTTTCTTATGACTCCTGCTGGCTTTTGGCTGGAAGGAAAGAGACCTGCCCCCAGGGATAAAAATACAACAAACCAATTTTCGAGATGGAACCTAGTCCCTCTTCTATTAAGAAGAGTAACTCCGTACCTCTCTAGAGGCTAAGCGCTTTTTACCTCTTGTCTAATATACCCAGCTCAAAGGGAGTGACCAGGGGAAAGGGAACTCAATACTCAATAGCTAAAGCTAAATAAAGGGTTATGACCCCAGGAAAGACAACTCCAACCGGATCTTTTTGAACTGTCAATACATATCTAACAGGTGTTATCACAGGCTGACAAGATGGATTGCCCTATAACTTGCTTTCCATAGAAGGATAACTCTCTTAACTTTGCTTGAACTTACTTTTTAATAGAAAAAAACTCGCTGGCAGGCAACTCTCACGGGATAGAAATCCCACTCGATTAAGTAAGCTTTTATCCTAATAGATGCAAGTAGGAATGGAAGGCGATGAGCTTGTTTAAGGCCTAGAAATGCCATTTTTTGAGTTTACAAAGGCACTCAAATGGCTGGCTTACTGGTTGGAATAGAACTCCCAGGTGAATCAATCTACCTATATAGCCCTCCCCTCCTCCTATTAGACTGGAGAAAAGAAAACGGATTGAACTGGCTTACTCGATGTCTAGCCCAATCGCTCGCTTAGAAATGAATGACTCGGAACTACCACTAGAAAAGTTGCCCGCTACACAGTATAAAGTGGACTCCTACGAGAGCTCCTACCGATAATAAAAGAAAGAATCAATGACGATACAAGTCGCTGTACAGGAAAAGCCCAACGCCCCTGCGAAAAAGAACGAAAACGGGGATGAGAAGAAGCAGGCAAAGAAAATCTCTCTTAAAGAACGACTCTTTAAAGTTCGATGAAAGCAAGGTAGACGCCATCTTTGACATGTTGATCGCTAACGGTCAGCTGACTCTACCTCCGTGTAAGCGATCCGAAAAGATCGAAAAGTGGATGATTCCAACTACTGCCGGTACCACAGGTCGTGGGACATACACTCATACTTTCAAGAGCTGGTGCAAGAAGGCCTCCGGACAAAGGCATTCACACTTGGAGAGGCAGAAAAGAAAGCGACTACCAACATGGTGTCTATAAGGTTTTGAGCACTGCAACCAGTCTCTATACCCGTAGAAGAGATGGATCCTCTGGACACCGAAGTGCGGGTCATCCCTGATATCTCAAAAGAGATACAGCGGGATTGGAAGCCGTCAATAGCCCAGATGGAGTGGGTAGACCCAGATCTCAATGAGGATGACGATTGGGAAGTGGTTACCCAACAAAGAAAGAAAACCCAAAGAAACTCAAATGAAAGGACGTAATTTAAGTTAAATAAAAAGAAAAGTCAAATAATAATAATTGGCAGCATTATTATTTTTAAGAAGAAAAGAAGTAAAAAGGGCCATAAGATCCGATTCTACAATTCGATCCAGTCGCTCCTGGTGACCTCTGTGAGTTCTTTTTTTAGTAGCTCGGTAGCTTGACCAAGAGGTTGTGAGGGCTCTTTCCTTTTTCAGATTATGATTATGGGTAGACTGAAACTGAAGAAAAAGCGAGAGACAGCTTTCCTTTCAAGGGAGTTCAGGTCTCCTCGGGGCAGATCATACCATACATACATTCATTCCTTTCAAGAATGGCATTCTCCTTCCATTTCCATGTCGGCGAAGACGCTATTCTATCTTATAGAATTCGGCATAGCCCCTCTTTTCCTTGAATAGGTTCTTATCTTCTGCTTCTGAGCCTGATTGACTCTAGACAGCAGATTCCCTATTATAGCCTTATAATAAAGGCATTATATTTCCGCTCTGGCATAAGCTTTGTTTTCCTCGACCTTTGGATTGATTTAGAGGTAATGGAATCTCTCCTTAGGCAGCGCTTTCAGGATCGGCTGTATAGGAATGTCCTTTCTTTCTATATGTTTTATCCCTTTTGCCTTGCCTTCTTTCCTAGTTAAGATAGACCCACGCACATGAGGCTAGCTTCCTTGCTAGCACATTCATCTCTAGTTGGGCTTAGTGCTCCTCTAATAAATTACCTTGCCTTCTCTACTAAAAAAACTGCCAAAATGACCTTGCTTTATGGCGCGGCATCCCCCCTGTGTTACTATGACCACCGGAATAGGATTTTCAATCTGCATCATTTGGCAGTGTCAAACAGCTTATTTCTGTATCCTTAAACTTATTTTCGTCACAATTGGATCCACAAACTAAAGTAACCTGATTGAACAAATGAACATTTAGCTGCTGAACAGATACTGAAATGTTACACTACACGAGCACTGAAAGGCCTTTGACTATCTCAGTCAAAGCTAGTTCATGCACAGAAGGGTAATAGGTCAACTGTGACCATCAAATCAAAGCTCCCTGCTGCCTCAACCAGGAGGTGAATATACTTAGTTAATGGCATGGTGATGATCTGCTTTAACAAGTCAGGCCTGGGCGTAGAAATGGCTTCCCACCACACATCATTAATTCCTTCACTCGACCAGATGTGTCACAAGCTGTTTGAGAGCAATACTTCTCTGTTCGATACCCATTTTGTCCCAATTACAATTTAGTCGAAACCCATTTTAATAGAATAGCGGTGTCTTCCTTGTTATCTGTATAATAAAGTGACTTTGGCTGTCATAAAAAAAAGAAGCTGACAAAAGTAAAATCATCAAACCCTGATGAGAGATCAAAGAAAATATTGAAACGAGCTCAGTGTATGGTCCATAAGTTTACACTCACAATTATCAGGATCCAACAAACAGGGTGGCCTTTCCAGTTTACAATAGGAGTTCCTGTGATGACTGTATCTCTGCCCATTACAATCTGGTTCCCAGAGACATTTGAGCTCCGCACCAAGGAGAGAAACAAAACTGTTTTTGAGTGAAACTGAGCATATTTAAAACCTATAACATAACACAGGGAGACCATGTCAGCAACTTAAGCATATCTAGTAAATGATCGCCAAAATGTTTAAACCACAAATAGATACTTCAATCTATGCAGCCTAACCTGCTTCATATATATTTCATTCCTGCAATTCTTATCCGCCTCGATATCAAGAACTGACTAAGCGAATAAATAACTCCTAATAATCCCAAAACCCTCACTGTAACTATATATGTAATTATGATTGATGGCTAATTTAGTGGCATTGTCAGCAGTAACATTGTGTCTGTCTGCTTCACATAGTCCCACATAAAGCGGTTGAAGAGAATGTGGTTAGGCAAGGTGAGAATAAGAAGAGCAGCATTCTTAACCGCGAAAAACCATCCAGGCCCTCCAATTTGAAACCCCCCAACCAGCATTTCCACGCCTCCCATATCCTGTATAAAGCAGTCAAGACCAAGTAGCCAGAAATAGCCACTGTCACTGGAAAATCTCTTTGTCTGTCACCAAAACCAGCTAAAATATCAGAGTCCTGGTAATGAATGAATTTGCAGAAGGATTGGTGCAAGGAAAAATATTGCACGATTTGAGCCACCAGTGAGATGCATGTTAAGTATCAGGCAGATGATGAAGCACAAAACTGTAGAGACGTTGCCCACTGCAGGCATCCAAGCAGCCTCTGCTGCCAACCTCTTGATAGTGAAGGACGGTGGAGCTGATACCCTCCGCTGTTGGATGAGCCTAATTTTAGGTGGGAAGCCAGAGTTCCGACCAAATTGACTTGGTGCAACACCTCTGTCAAGAGCCTTCTCACGAAATAGTGACGCCAACTCAAATTTGATCTCTAATGCAATCAGCATAAATATCATTGCATAGAGGCCCAAAAGTGACATTCTTGCCCCTTCTACTGCCAAGAGAGTTGTGAACCTCTCTGCTTCTTCCCCTTCTCCTATGTTCTTAGCTCTTAGCTGTCCTTTCATTAAGTATGTAACTGGAAAGAGGGATACCAATAAAGTAAAGCAAATACCCATGGCTGAATTCTTGTACTTGATGCAGATGGAAGGTGTGTGAAGACTACAAAGACAGAAGCACAGACAATGGTTGCAACAAGAAAGGGGTACAGAATTGTGGCCTGGAAGAAGTATTCTGCACATATATAGATGCCTAACGTTATCCCGACTCCAACTGCATAAAAAGCCCTCAACTCTACCGAAGATGAAAAAATCGCGACTAGATCAATGAACCAGCTAGCTAGTCGCTCAAGTTGGGTATAGATAGTCAGCAGAGTGGGACGGAGAAAGAAGCAGCACCAACAGTCAGCTGGAGCGGAGACGGCTGCATGAGGATGCTCTGCCTCGAACGCTTCTACTTCCTTCTCTAAGCTTGTTAACTCCTCCATCCTCATTTCTAAATGACTCTCTATCTTTTCTAGCTTTCTTCATATCGTCCTTTGTAAACTTAAGTGTTTCGACCTCGTTACGTATTCTATCTCTCTTGTCCCGGACTTCCTTTATGCTTCCTTCTTGTTTATCGAGATGGTCTTTCAACCGATGGTGAGTCATATCCATTTGCTTTAAAAAATCAAATAAAAATCATATTTGTATCAACCAAGACAGGAGGTAGTCTGTGATAAAGCCAAAGAGCATCCAAGTGTTTCAAATCGAAATAGAAAATCATTCGAAGGATTTACTGAGCCAAGTATGTCACAAATCCAAGAGGGGGCTTTTATGAACCATAGTACACTAGTTACGTGAAAAGGTCAGGGACAAGTAGCTCAGCCCGAGCTTCAAGCCGATCAGAAGGATTAGAAAGAGAGAGTAGTGAGAAGTCCCTCTATAGGGGAAGCTTCTTATTTCCTTGAGGCTGGGTGTGGAGTCGACCACTCAATGGTTGGAAAAAGCCCTCTCTCTACCTTTCCATTCCCTATCTTTTGATGAGAAGTCTGACCATACAAAGTCCGCCGCCTTCAATTTCTATGGGTGCTTATCCGAATCAGCTTCCTTTCGTGCTCTTCCTTTATTGCTTGCTATGCTATAACTCTATATAGTTAGCGCTGTCAAGTGGGAATCAATAAAAGGTCTTTTCCAGCTCGCTTTGGAAATCGAGATAAGGTTCAGGTTCAAAGTCAGGTCGCCGTTCAGCCCTACTACCAATGCCCTCCACTTTTTGTCCTTCTGGATTTGGATCTGAGACTGAGGCTCCCTTGAGTGTCGGAAAGAAAAAGAGCGCTACGCCCTTGCTTGAGACAGTTGCTCCCTTCACTATGGAATGAAGATGCGGGCGAGTAGGGAAGTGAGAAAGAAGCTAGAGCAGGAAAGAAGCAAGGGAAGGGAATTAAGACAGGACTTAGTTACTAGTCTGAAACTGCTACCCTCGCTGCCCTAACTGCTGCTTTCATTAGTGAACTTTGAATCCGCTTACCGGTAGAAGGTGAACAGATCTCCGACATCTCAAAAATGAAATGCTATACTAGACTTCAAATAGCTCCAACCAACACAGGAAAGTCACCCAAAGTCAGAATCAGCAAAAATCCAATTTATCAAAACAACCTAAAAAATGAAAAATGGAGATAGAAAGACAAGAACTATATGAGCTTCCTTACCCGAAAAACTTTGCGTTCCATTAAATCTGATAACGACCGAATGGTTAATGCGGAGACTAGCATCAAGGCTGCTGCAGTTTCCAAATTCCAAAACATCTTGGGACAGATCAGATCTTGCAATGTGAACAGCTATTTGAAGTTTTAGAGAGTCCTTACTGAGGATCAGTAGCTAGGATTAATTCGACAGGTCACGGCGGATGAAATCGAGAAGGTTGTGCTGCCCTACAAAAGCCCCGGTCCGGACGGATTCAATGCCCAATTCAGGTCAGTTGGGGAATCAGAATAAATATGTGTGCTTGCTTCCCTAACCAGAAAGAAGATCGAGGCAGGCGTATACAGCTTCGCATCAACGGGAAGAAGGACACACCATAACCTCGCTTTAATAAAAAGAAGGAAAGAGGATAACCGACAAAAGAAAAAGACTTAACGGGGCTACCACCCCTTTACTCCATTAGAGAATCACCATTATCGCTGCGGTAGTCTCGCCCTTACACTCAACGACAAGAGCTTACTCCAACTACGCTTGCAACGAAGAATGCGAATGACAAAGCCAAAGCCTGTTCCAAAAGGACGGACTTTTGTCATCATCAACCTATTCTCTCGCAGCTGCAGATATAGGGCCATCTTTTTCAGCATCTCAGTTGTGGCATCAGCGTGCGTCTGGTACATATTTCTCTCTCTCGTCTTCCTCATCTTGCAAAGAATTGGTGTTTAGGTGATTTTTGTTTTCAGTCCTCTGACTCCTTTGATGTGTCTTCATGTATGGGTTGCAAGTTGGCAAAACACTTGGCCCTCCCCTTTCAGTCTAGTGACACTGTAACTCCTGCCCCCGTCTGAGATAATTCATTCTGATAAAAGAGGTCAGGCTCCTATTTTTGCAAACAAAAGGGTTTGTGTTGATCCTCAATCTCGTCGCCTTCAGGTCTCGTCACATGCGTCGAAAGCATTATGTTTTCTTTTATCCTTCTTCTTCCTCTGCCCTAGCTTCTGATTGGTCCCGAGTCCACTTCTATTCTACTTTCCTCTCCTGAGACTTCGTCTTTGCCATCTGCTGATGACTCTCACCCTCCTCGACGTGTCTTGTGTCCATCGTCCCCCACTTATTCTAGTCTACTCTCGCGGGGCTCCTGGTGACATTCCTCTATTTGTTTTTGATAGGCATTCACAGCAGCTTGCGGCCTCGCCAGATCAGACATCTCTGGTTGTCGATCCTCCGACTAAGCCACAGGTTTTTAGGTCTTCTCGCATTTTCACTCAAAAAATAATTTCGTTGAATCTCACTTGATCGTCATCGTGCCTTTTTAGCTGCTGTTCACTCTTTCCATGAGCCTCAGTCAACTAGGGAGGCAGGCAGCCGCTATTCCATGTTGGCAACAGGCAATGTCTGAAGAACTTACTTTACTTCAGCAGAATGGCATTTGGGATCTTGTTCCTCAACCAATAGCAACTAGTAAGGTTGCTATTGGTTGCCGTTGGGTTTCTAAAGTGAAGACGCGAGAAGATGGTCTGTCTGTTGAGAGATACAAAGCTAGGCTGGTCGCCAGAGGTTACTCCGGGAGTATGGCATAGACTATGAGGATACTTTTGCGCCTGTGGCTAAGATGACTAGTGTCAGAACCATTATAGCCGTTGCAGCGGTTGGCCACTCACTATTTGATTTTTGTTGATTTTTTCAAATATGCCTTCAACCATGGTGATCTTCATGAGGAGGTGTACATGCAGCCTCCCCCTGTACAACATTCCGCTCCTTCTCCTCTTGTCTGCCCCTTACGCAAAGCGATCTATGGTCTCAACAAGCCCCTCGAGCTTCGGTTTAGAAGTTCAGCACAGTGGTTATCCAGGCAGGGTTTGCTCGGAGTGATCATGATTCGGCCATGTTCGTATCAGTTTCTCCTCGAGGACGTGCTATTCTGTTGTTGTATGTTGATGATATGAAACTGACTGGTTCTTACTCCGTTACCATATCGCTGATCAAGTGTCGCCTTCATCAATTATTTGCTATGAAGGCGCTCTTAAGCCCTAAGTATTTTCTTGGCTTGGGGGTCGCACATTCTCCTCGTGGATATTTGGTATCTCAGATCAAATAACGTCATGACTTTCTGCACTCGAGCTCAACTCAATGATGAGAAGACTGTTGACACTCCCTTGGGGCTTAACGTTAAACTCCGTCCGACTGATGGCTCACCATTATCTGATCCGACGCAGTACAGACAGTTGGTCGGCAGTTTGGTTTATCTGACAATCTCTCGCCCAGATGGCTGTTCCTAAGAAAGTCAGCCTTTCATGGCTGCCCCCCGGTCAGTTCACCTTGCAGCAGTTCATCGGATTCTTAGATATATTCGAGGTACCTTTTCTCGAGCCGTCCTTTTTTCCGTCATCGTCCTCTTGTGAGTTGCGTGCAACTACTGATGCCGATTGGGCCTTCAGATAGGTGCTCAACTACAGGCTTCTCTATTTTTTGGGGAGACTCTCCACTATATGTTCAGAGAAAAAAGCAAGAGACTGTTGCTCCTTCCAGTGACGAAGCGGAGTACCGTGCCATGGCACACACTACTGGATAGATTGTATGGCTCCGTTGGTGACTTTCTGATCGCAGGTTTCATTTGACCAACGCCATTTTTCTTTTTCGCGCCATTCATCTTGCGACGGTCTTTTTTCATGAAATACGAATTAGGCCAAACATATCGAAGAACATTGCTACTACTACTACGTTCGTAGAAAACTGATTGATGGCACCATCATCTCATTACCTTATTTTTTCCCTTCGACTTCGGCTATGACCAATGCCCCACCTAGCTGAATAGGCGTAACAAAGCTACCTGAAAAAAGGCAAGGTGCACCTACCTTGGATTGAAATCGACGAATTGCGTTTTGCCAGATGGATTCTTTAGAAGGATTCCCGGATAAAGTCAAGTATAATATTGAGAATCTAAATAAAGGCGCATACGTGGGCGGGCAGGGGGCCCCACTACTTCTTCATTCAGGGGGGACTAGCCTCATGACTTCCCACTGGGCGAGAGGTGCACCTAACCCACCTACCCACTCATCAATCACGGTGTTCAGCTGACTTGCACAGAAAGACCCCTATTGTTTAGTAATTATTAGCCCCATCTTTTGACTGTTGTCAACTAATCTTTTCAATGTTCGATTCTACTCTATGTTAGAACATTTCTGTGAATGCTATTCCGATCTAAGTGGTCCTATTCCCTGTCCCGTGCTAGGAAGCATTACTCCTCTTTTCATTCCAAATTCTTCAATAAGACCGATACGATTGATTGGTCTGTGCGTTTCTCTTATTACTTTTTTGTATCCCCCTGTTCCTCGGATACAATTCGATCCTTCTACGGCCAAATCTCAATTTGTGGAA
>JAQNDB010004529.1:0-23427 GCA_029204045.2 Tillandsia leiboldiana
AGACTCGGCTCGCTAGCCTTAGCCGACCTTGGTGAGGAGCGGCACTCCACTCACAACGGTCATAGCCGGAGCCTCGCTCTATCCGCTATATAACCCTGGCTCAGCTGTCACGCCCCGGGGCGATACTGCGCCCCGCTCGCCAACAGATCCGCCGCCCGTAACGAAGCCCGTATAGGCGTAGCGTCTAACCTGCAAGAGAAACATCTACCTAGCAGATATCAGAGCTGAAAGAGAAAAGCTGGAAAGATACATAAAATAAGCTACACCTTTAAATATACAGACCATCCTCACCAGAATACAGGAGTCTCTCATAAAAGCAGGAAAGGAAGGTACCCTCAAAACCCACTACAAAGCACTCGCCATAACACACACCAAAATGGAACTGGGTACATCTACTCACACACCGAAGAGACAGGAGGGGATCTATCTCGCGAACGCCCTTACCTACTCGGTCAGAAGGAGACTGGATCAGCAACAGGAACTGCAGGAACTGGACAGAAGTCCCTGGGGAGAAAACACACGGCGGGTGTGAGAACTACACATCCACAGTATTTCTCAGTGGGTGCCGCCAACAAGCCCGACGGTCTGCCCACTAAGTCTACCAGAGGCAAAAGTACAAATGCAGTGCTATAAGGAGCTGAGGAAAGGTAACTCTACAGCTACAATGCTCTATCTAGATGCTCAACAGGGAACAAGAAACATAATGCCACAACTAACTCTCACCCGATCACCCAATCAAAACTGCTGCCACAACGGGTCCAGTCAAACCTGCGCCAACCTACTGCCGTTACGTCCCGGAGGCGGACTTACGTAGGCGTCGGCTGCCAACGAAAGCACAGCCAGAGGGACCCTGCGACGACAAGTCGCTAAAGAACATCTCAAACTCACACCGGTACACAACCCGGTCTCTCGCCTACTCCGGAGTGGCCCCGAGGGGAGCGACCCGCTCGAGTCAAAGTAACCCATAAGTATCACTGTATAGTATCACTGTAAAGCTCAAATGTGGCTCATAGCATGAGTCCATCCTCGATCAATAAGATCGACTACCAAACAAATCACTGTCTCACACACTAGCTGGAATCTACACAGCTGAAACCCACTGTCTCTCTGACAGTTTCCAAGAACCCAGATCTACCATCACTATCACTCTCCCAAAGAAATCAAATCTACAGACTGCTATCAACTCCACTCGGTCCCCAGACACGAGTGCAAATGCATCCCACAACCGACCGACCTCTCGGCCCCACTCTGGCGAGAAAAGCTAAGTCCAAGGTGAAATAAAGTATCGTGATGTGGAATGTCTAGAGCATAAAAACCTAGCCCAAGTTGGAGTTTTTCTACAGACCGGCTGAACATGATACATATGACAGGGTGCTAGGTCAAATTCCAAGATTTCATTACTTACATAGTGCAGGAATCAAAATTCAACAACTGATATACAAGATACAACATACAGTTTTTACACATGCTAATACTCCAATTTCTAACATGCATGATCCTACACACATAGAATTAGTACACAGTCCAGAGTTCCTTGGAAGCAAGGTCACCCACCTGAAAGTGCTAACTGTCCAAAATGGCACAGCTGAGGAAAGCCCACAACTCTCAAATCACAAATCCCACCAAGCCAACATCACGTAGAAGTGCTCACAAACTCCTTGGGTACAAACATACAACAAAATTACACTTTAATTCACACAATTCCACATTCCCCAAAATCTGTGGTGAACAGTCCCACTAACACGAAATTTTCACCTGAAAAACTTCCTCCAAAAATTCCAATAAAAATATGAACGGCGATCCTCGCGAAGAGTAGATGTCGATAGAGTCCTGAAACGTCGAATTCCGATGTCCGATGAGGAGATAAAAATCCGACAAGTAGGTGCTGTCCAAATCAACCAACGTCGCAAAGGGGGGTTAAAATGTACCCAGAACCCCAAGAAAAGCTCGGATCCAGAAAAAGTGTCTCAACACGAAAAAATGTAGATTTACCTCTTACGAAACCGGCACCGCAGAAAGAAATCGTTCCACAAAATAATGTCGGGGTAGCCGGTAGACCTCCCGGACTAAACTGCGACGGGAAAGGGGCCCTCCAACAGTAGATTCGGTCGCTCCGCACCCCGATGCAGAAGATTAGCCGTCGTCGCGGGCCCATTCCAAAAATCCTGAGCTTCAGCCTCCAAAAGATGCACAAGAGGGAGAGAAATCGAACTTTGGTGAGGGCTCCAAGTGAAAAGCTTTCGGGAGAAAGCTTCAAAACGAGGCCCATTGGAGGCCTTGTTATAGGCCTCACCCGAAACAGCCCCGGAAAACAAAGTCAATGGCTTTGGGCCCAAAATTTCGGGCTGCCCGGAACATTCGGGCGGCTACAGTGGTTGGGCCGGGCCCAACCTACTGTTTCACGCAGAATTAATCCCTATCACCAGGAGCCGCCCTTGGCCCGCCAGAACAGGCCAACAGCTGTTCTGGGCCCACCCGCTAGCTGCCAACGTTGGCCCGCCCCCGCAACAGTGAGGCGGTTGGGCCGCACGCGCAATCAGCTGGCGACACGTGTCCACCCCGGTTGACCCCGCTGACCGGTCGGCGGCCGCAGCCAGGGCGCGCGGCATGGCCCCGACGTGGGCACGCGCCCCGAGGCACCGACCCCGACTCCGTGCGCCGCGCACGGTGCGCCCCGCGAACACAAGAGGGCGACACGCGTCCCCTACACCCGGTCCACGCATTCAAACTGGAATTCAGTGACCCGCGCCGCATGCACCGACCACCGGAGGCTGCCACGTGGCCCCGCATTGGTCCATGCACCGCCGCGCTCACCGCGTAGACCGGCGCGCACTTGCGCCCGCCAATCAGGCGGTGCCACGTGTTCCATGCGCCGGGTCTGTTGCACCCCTGCCGCGCAGGCTCTGTGGACCGCGCATGCCTGAAACCGGCCAATGACAGGCCGCCACGTGGCATCCCGGCGGTCTACGGCCCCTCCCAGCACCATTTTTCCACTGAAAACTTCCGGGAGTCCGTTTTTGGGCATCCGGACTCAGAAATAAACAAGCAAATAGCCGTTTTCAAGCGGTTTTTTTTTCCGTGCTGAATCCATTTCCGACCTCTGTTGGGCCTAATTCTTTTCCGAAATTTCGGCAAACTCAGCCGAAGGCCTACACAGCTAATAATAACACACAGGGTCCATCTGTGGCATCCCATTGACGCAACCATGGGCCAGATACACCAACGCTAGGTGCTCTAACAGTGGATTCATCGGAAGAACGCCTGCATGGGAATTTGGGCCACTACATCCTCCACCCCCCACTAAAAGGAAGTTTCGTCCTCGAAACGGAAGTAAGGTAGAACAGGCGTACCTCAACCAGTAGTCCTCGAACAGAAAAGGGTAAGCAGATCTCATCCTCTGTCTCTAGCTCCCAAGTAGCCTCTCGCTCATCGTGATTGCTCCATAAGATCTTCACGTACGGAATGGTCCGGTTGCGCAATTCCCTCACCTCACGAGCAAGAATCCGCAACGGCCGCTCCTCGTAAACCAGGTCCTCACCGATCTCCAAGGGAGTGAAGTCAACCACATGCGACGGATCAAAGACATATCTCCTCAGGGCTGAGACATGAAAAACATCGTGTACACCGGCCAAACGTGGAGGAAGAGCAACTCTATAAGCCACAGGGCCTACCCTCTCAAGTACCTCAAAGGGTCCAACAAAACGGGGACTAAGCTTCCCACGCACTCCAAATCTCCGGACCCCTTTCGAAGGCGAGACCTTTAAGAATACATGGTCACCAATCTGAAACTCCAGGTCTCGCCGTCGAGTATCTGCATAACTCCTCTGACGACTCTGGGCTACCTCAAGGTGTCGACGAACAACTCTGACCTTCTCCTCAGCCTCCAAAAGAAGATCAGGTCCCAAAGTCTTCCTCTCACCCACGTCACTCCAATACAAGGGTGACCGACACTTGCGTCCATACAACGCCTCAAACGGAGCCATCTGGATGCTCGCCTGATAGCTGTTGTTGTACGCAAACTCAACCAAAGATAAGTGTCGGTACCACCCCCCTCCAAAATCCATCACGCACGCTCTCAGCATATCCTCAAGGGTCTGTATAGTGCGCTCAGACTGGCCATCAGTCTGTGGGTGGAATTCAGTGCTGAATCTGAGCTGGGTCCCCAAAGCTGACTGTAAACTCCCCCAGAATCGTGACACAAACCTCGGATCCCGATCTGAAACAATCGACGCAGGTATCCCGTGTAGCCTCACTATCTCGTCCAAATACAACTGTGCCAGACGCTCCAGTGACCAAGTCATCTGAACAGGCAAGAAATGCGCTGACTTGGTGAGTCTATCAACAATAACCCAAATCGCGTCGGCTCCACTCTGCGCTCTCGGCAGCCCTGTAACAAAGTCCATGGTGATGTGGTCCCATTTCCACTCGGGAATTGGAAGACTTTGCAACTTGCCAGCAGGAACCCGGTGCTCTGCTTTCACTTGCTGGCAAGTTAAACAGTGAGCCACGAATCTTCCAACGTCCCGCTTCATTCCGGACCACCAAAAATGTGCCTTGAGGTCCTTATACATCTTAGTACCACCAGGATGAATGGTATAAGGTGTATAATGAGCCTCACCCAAAATCAGGTCTCTGATCTCTGAATCCGAAGGCACACACACTCGGTCCCTGTACCGCAGTACTCCCGAGCTATCCACTGTAAAATCCCCTATAAGATCTGCCTGAATCTGTGATCTAATCCTCTCCAAGTGGGGGTCCTCACTCTGCGTCTCCCTAATCCTGTCCAACAGAGTGGGCTGCAAGACCATAGACATCAGTCTAGCAGAGGACCCCAGGGGATACAACCTCAATCTGGAGTCGCCTCAACTGCTCAATCAACGGGGCCTGCTGCGTGACCAACATGCTCAAGCTCTGCACTGACCTCCGACTCAAAGCATCTGCTACCACATTGGCCTTGCCGGGATGATAGAGGATACTCACATCGTAATCCTTCAGTAACTCCAACCACCGGCGTTGCCTCAGGTTCAGCTCCTTTTGAGTGAACAGATACTTTAAGCTCTTATGATCCGTGTAGATCTCACAATGCTCACCGTAGAGGTAATGCCGCCACAACTTCAATGCGAACACCACAGCTGCCAGCTCTAAATCATGAGTAGGGTAATTCTTCTCATAATCCTTTAGTTGCCGTGAAGCATAAGCAATTACCCTCCCATGCTGCATCAAGACACAACCCAAACCGCTGTGCGAGGCGTCACTGTAAATCACGTAGCCATCACCCATCACTGGCAGTGTAAGAACTGGTGCTGAAATCAGTCTCTTCTTCAGCTCCTCAAAACTCCGCTGACACTGCTCAGTCCAAATGAACCTCATCCCCTTCCTAGTCAAACAGGTCAGGGGAGTAGAGAGCTTCGCAAAGCCCTCTACAAACCGACGGTAGTAGCCTGCCAAGCCCAGAAAGCTCCGGACCTCAGTCACCGTCGTCGGTCTCGGCCAATCCCGAACTGTATCAATCTTCGTCGGGTCAACTGCCACTCCTGCGGCTGATACCAAGTGGCCCAAGAATGCAACCTCCCGAAGCCAAACTCGCACTTCTTAAGCTTGGCATACAGCTTCTTCTCACGTAGAAGCTGCAGCACTATCCTCAAGTGCTCCTCATGATCCACATCGCTCCGGGAGTAGATCAAGATGTCATCAATGAACACAACCACAAACAAGTCTAAGTACGGCTGAAATACCCGGTTCATCAAATCCATGAAAGCAGCTGGGGCATTAGTCAAACCAAACGGCATAACCGTAAACTCATAATGCCCATACCGGGATCGAAAAGCCGTCTTAGGAATGTCCTCGGCCCTCACCCTCAACTGGTGGTAACCTGACTGAAGATCAATCTTCGAAAACACTGTGGCTCCCTGCAACTGATCAAATAAATCATCTATCCGTGGAAGAGGGTACTTGTTCCGGATGGTCACTTTATTCAACTCCCGATAATCCACACACAAACGAAGCGACCCATCCTTCTTCTTCACAAATAAAACTGGCGCTCCCCACGGAGAAAACACTAGGCCTGACAAAGCCCCTATCCATAAGATCCTGAAGCTGGGCCTTCAACTCCCTCAACTCGGCAGGTGCCATCCTATAAGGCGCCTTCGAGATTGGTGCGGTTCCCGGTACCACATCAATCACAAACTCCACCTCCCTCTCCGGCGGCATCGTCATCAACTCAGGGGGAAACACATCTGGGAACTCGCGGACAACAGGAATATCCTCGAGTCCCAGTGCCGCCGTAGGCACCTCCACAATCGTCGCTAAGAAAGCGGTGCAGCCCCTACTAATCAACCGCCTAGCCCTCGCCGAAGAAACAGTCATCGCAAAGAAGGTGCTCTGGCAGCCTCTGAAGACAAACTCCTCCTGTCCAGGCTCGCGGAGGGTCACCGTCCTCTCTCTGCAGTCTATAACAGCATAGTACCTCGACAACCAATCCATACCTAGCACGACGTCGAAATCCTGGAGCTGCCGCAAGACAAGCAAGTCTGCCGGCAAAATCCAGGATCCCAACTGCACAGGGCAATCCCTACAATACTCCTCGACATGCAAGACATGATCTGGTATCTGAACCTCTAATGCATGCGATAAAGAAACTACCTCTATACCATGAAGGGATGCAAATGCTCTACTGATAAAAGAATGCGATGCACCGGTATCAAAGAGAGTACGAGTACGAACTGCAGAAATCAAAATAATACCTGCGACGACATGCTCTGCTGCTGTAGCATCCTCTACCTGAGCGGCATAGACTCGACCGCTCGGCGCCGGGGGATGTCGCTCTGGCTGTCGCGAGGACGATGGAGCAAAATCTGGCCTACCGGAGGTCGCCGAAGGTCCTGCTGACTGACGAGGAACGAAGGATGCAGAAGCTGATGAAGGAGCTGGGTAACCTGCCCTGGGGCACGCCCTCGCGAAGTGACCGGTCTGCCCGCAACGGAAGCAGCGGTCCCGACCCTGCGGGCACTGGGCTGGTGAGTGCGGTCCTCCACAGATGATACAACGGTCGGGGCGCGGCTGCCGCGAAGTCTGCTGCTGCTGCGAAGACTGCTGCTGCTGTGAAGACTGCTGCTGTCGAGGTGGTCGACGCTGCTGCTGCTGCTGGAACTGACGAGATCCCCCAGATCTCTGCCGCCCCTGATACCCCCGTCCCTGAGAGTGGAAACGGGGTGGTCTCGGGGGTCCCTGCCTACTCGACTGCCCCTCCTCAAACTGCGCGGGGCGCTTCGCCCCAGGAGTCACAACGGGGGCTGGAGTCACCTCCGCCATCACGGCCTCACCACCCTCCACATAAAGTGCCTGCTCCATCGAGGCCTCTAAAGTCTGTAATCTGAGGGAGCGGACCAACTGATAAATGTCCCGACGCAACCCTCTCTCGAACATGTAGATCCGGTGGGTCTCATCTCTGGCCACGTGGGGCATACTAGCCAACAGCCGATTGAAATCGGCTATGTACGCATGTACGGGCCTATCTCCCTGGCGGAGATTCCTCAGCTGCTCCTCCAATGTAGAGACCCTAACCCCGTGCAGCTTTCCTGGTGAATCCACTGTTTACAACACCTGGTGTTGGTGTATCTGGTCCATGGTGCATCAAGGGGATGCCACAGATGGACCCAGTGTGTTAACTTTTACTGTGTTGGCTTTCGGCTGGATTTGCCGAAATTTTTATAAGGATTTTGGCCAAACAGAGGTTGGAATTGGATTCAGCACGGAAAAAACGCTTGAGAACGGCTATTTGCTTGTTAAATTTGGAGTCCGGATGACCAAAAACGGGCCTCCGGAAGTTTTCGGAACTTTCTGGTGCACGGGGGTGTTGGTGGACCGCCGGTTGCCACGTGGCGGCCTGTAATTGGCCGGTTCGCGACGTTCGGTCCACGGAGCGGCGCGGCCGGGTGCATGAGCCCGGCGCAGGACACGTGGCAGGCGGGGATTCGCTGGCCTTGGATGTGCGGTTCACTGGGTTTGACCGGCGGGTGCACGGTTTGAACGCCGGTGCAGGAACCCTGGGCGGGACCACGTTTCGGTCCCCGATTGGCGGGCGCTGGGGGCTCGGTCCACGTAGCTCCCCGCGCGGGTGCATAGACCCGGCGCAGGGACACGTGGCGGCAGCTGAGTGGCGGGCTCAGTTCGCGCGGCGCACGCAATGCGTGGGGACCCGCCTTGGGACTGTAGACGCACGGGGGGGCGCTGACGCGGCTGTCGGCCGCACTCGAGTGCGCCACGCGTCGCAACGCGAGTGGTGGCCACACTTGAGTGCGCCACGCGTCAGCGTGCGGTTGGGGGGCCGTACCTACCCCGCTGACCGCGCGACGGCTACGTGGCGCACTGCGGGGCGTCGGCGCCGCTGTTTCCTGTTGCGGGGTGACGTGGCGTCACCTGGGTGTTTCGGGCGCGTCGGATGGAGTCGGTCCGACCGGATTTCCGGGCGCATGGCGCCCGAATTCTGCGCCCGGAAACCCGGCCCACTTGTGTTTGGGCCCAGCCTATAAATAGGCTTCTTGGCTTCTTCTAAGCTTTTTTCTTCTCCTTTTCCCTGTGGAGCCTTCAGAGAAGTTCTTCCCCACTCCGAGCTCTACTCTTTGGAGGAAGTTGAGGATTTACGGAGGCACGCATCCCGAGGCTAACTATTTTACGGCGCGGCGCGACGCTTGTTCATCTTCGACCCGCTTCGTCCCTCTGCAGTGTTTGGGCTCTCCCGACTCACCCCGACCTCCTTTTTCGACGATTTTTGCGCCCTCGGATTCCAGACAGGTAGGACTTCAACTCCTGTGTTTTGAGCTACCTCGATTTCCGTGCTGATCTCAGAGTTTTCCGAGCTCCCTTTTGACCCCTTTTTCTTCACGGATTTTTGGACAGCACTGCGGTGTTCTTGCTGTAGCTTCGCGCACAGGCATCGGATCAAGGCGATTCAAAAGGCAAAATTCATCTACTCTTCGCAAGGAATCTCCTGGATTTTTCTCAGATTTTTCTGGATTGTGCCCGAAGGTGAGAATCCCCTTTTCCTGCGGTTTGTTGTTACAGGAATTTGGTACAGTTTGGTTTGGGGTGCTTCCCTTGCCGGATTTTTTATCTCAGTGTAGAGGACTCCGTTTTGGACGTGCAGGTACTTGTTTCGAAGCCATCGACGCGTAGAACACCGGGGTATTTATCTGGAATTTATCGAGCATTTCCTGCAGGTGAATTACTGGCTTCTCTGCGGCTGAAATTTCAGCATGATTTCTCTTGGCAGATTTTGGGTGTTAAGCGTTTTTGTAACCTTGTGTTGTACCCAGGGACTGTTGGGCTGTGCTGGACCTGTTAGATTTGGTGTTGCAGTTTTCCTGGTATTATCAGCTGTAGGACTTGGACTGATCAGCGCATCAGGTGGGTGACCTCTTTTCAAGATCAGCGGACTGTGGACTAATTCTAACTTTAGGGACTTGCATGTTTTAATGTTTGATGCCCAGCATGCTAGAAGGCGTAAATTGATGTTCCTGTTATAGTTAGATGATCCTGTGATTATTCTTGCTCCCTAAGCTGTTAATTATTATTATCCTGCTCCCTCCATGCTGTTATTGATTATTTATCTTGGAACTTGACCTAGCACCACTGTCACATGTTGCATGTTCAGCCAGACTGTAGAAGACCTCAACTTGGGCTAGGTTTTATTGCTCTAGACATTTCCACATCACTTTTCTGTATATCACTCTGGACTTAGAGTTCTCCTCGCCCAAGTAGTGGGTCGAGAGGTCAGATTATTATGGGATGCTTTTACACTCGTGTCTGGGGACCGAGTGGAGTTGTTAGCAGTCTGTAGACCAGGTTTCCTTGGGAAAGTGACTTGGGTTGTAGATTTGAGATCTTGAGAGCTATTTTGAGTGACAGTGAGTCTCGGCTGTGCAGTTTTCCAGCCTGTGTGTGAGACAGTGTTCTTTTGGTTTCAGTCGATCTTGTTGATCGAGGATTTGGATTATAGCCTGCATGAGCCACATTTGAGCTCGACAGAGATGCGCGGATACTTTCCTCGGTGGGGTCGCTCCCCTCGAGAGCCACTCCGGAGTTGGGCCTGTTCTTCTATCGCGACTTGTCGACGCAGTGTTCCCTCTGGCTGGGCCAGTTAGTGGCAGTCACGGACACAGTCCCTCTGGCTGGGCCAGTTAGTGGCAGTCACGGACGCCCTACGTAAGTCCGGTCCCCCGGGACGTGACGGCAGTAGGTAGGCGCAGGTTGACTGGACCCTATGCGGCAGTCAGTTGTGATTGGGTGATTCGAGTCGAGAGCTAGTTGTAGCATCATTTTCTTTCTGTCCCACTTTTGAGCATCTAGATAGAGGCATAGTAGCTGTAGAGATTACTTTACCAGCTTTTCCCTTTCCGCACTGCATTGTTACTTTTGCCTCTAGTGGATTTAGTGGGCAGACCGTCGGGCTTGTTGGCGGCACCCACTGAGAACTACTTGGGACGTAGTTCTCACACCCGTCGTGGTATTTTTTTTCCCAGGGATTTCTTCTTCTGCTCCAGTTCCTGCCGCACCTGTTGCTGACCCGACTGATCGAGGTAAGGGAGTCGCGAGATAGATCCCTACCAGATGTCGCTTGAGAGTAGATGTACCTCCCTACCTTTTGAGAGTTCTTGTCGAGTGACCTTGTAGTGAGGATTGAGTTGTACTCTTCTTATTTTGAGAGATATTTGTATTTTGGTGAGGACTCTGGTTGTATATTTTATGAGAGTTGTTTTATTTTATCCAGCTTTTACTTTCAGCTCTGATATCTGTTTAGTGTAGATCTCTTTCGCAGGTTAGTCGCTACGCCTATACGGGGCTTCCCGTATGGGCGGCGGATCTGTTGGCGAGCCCGGGTCGCAGTTTCGACCCGGGGCGTGACAGATTAGAGTGGTATCAGAGCCTAGGATGTAGGTCATTGCGGACTTAGAAACCCTAGGCTTGTGGTTGGACCCTAGGATGACTTACGTGAGAGCCGTAATCTGTTAGCGAGAGTCTTGATTGGGTTCCTAACTCTCCCAGTGGATGGGATGAGTGATCGACATGTCTTCCTTCGGTGGCGACTATGTTGGCTGCAGACAACATAGTACTATGGGAAGGGGGACATGCCCTTTGACTTTCGCTAGATTGGGTCGTGTTTTGTTTGGGGTTCTAACTGCTTCTCTTTTTCCCTCAGGCGTGTGATGCCTCCGCGACGCACGATGTCGACGCGTTCGCAGCCTTCTTCCTCTGAGCCCGAGCCGGAGGACTCGGGGCAGGGACAGCAGAGTGAGGTTTTGGAGCTTCGTGCCCAGTTGGCACAGATGTCTGAGGCTGTGCAGCGCCAGGAGGAGACTTCCCGACGCCAGGAGGAGGCTTCCCGACGCCAGGAGGAGGCCTTGGGTCGGATGATGCTTATGTTAGAGCAGAGGTCGCAGCCTGTGGTAGCACCCCCTGAGAGTTCCCCCGTGCCCTCTTCGCCGGCTGCAGCGCCCCCTGTGGTTCCGTCAGCACCAGCTGTTCCTGTCGAGCCGGTTTCCAGCAGACCACCGTCTGAGTCGTCGGGCCCTTTTTCTTCTTCTGAGCAGCAGGCAGCGGTAGATCTCTTGATGAGGTTTCGTCGGTTCGATCCATCCCGTTTCTCTGGTCTGGGTGCTGAGCCATGGGAGGCCGAGACTTGGGTTACGGCCATGGAGCGTCACTTTGAGAGTTTATTCGTCGACGATCGGTTTCGGGTCTTCTTGGCAGCGCATTATCTGGAGGGCAACGCCGAGGCTTGGTGGCGGCGTGTGCGGCCTGCTGGTCCGTCTGGGACACAGATTCTTCCGTGGGCGGAGTTCCGCAGACTTCTTCTGGGGGCCTTCTTTCCTGAGAGTGTACGTCAGAGACTGGAGGAGCAGCTGAGGAATCTCCGCCAGGGGGATAGGCCCGTGCATGTGTACATAGCTAACTTCAATCAGCTGTTGGCTAGTATGCCTCACGTGGCCAGGGATGAGGCTCACCAGGTTTACATGTTTGAGCGGGGGCTGCGCCGGGACATTTATCAGCTTGTTCGCTCCCGCAGATTGCAGACGTTAGAGGCCTCGATGGAGCAGGCGTTATATGTTGAGTCTGGAGAGGTAGTTATGGATGAGGTGGCTCCAGCCCCCGTAGGGACTCCTGGGGCGAAGCGCCCGGCGCCGGTGGAGGAGGGGCAGTCGAGTAGGCAGGGACCCCCGAGACCCCCACGATTCCATCCTCAGGGTCGTGGACGTCAGGGGCGCCAGAGATCGGGATCATCTCATCAGTCTTCGCAGCAGCGTCGTCCGCCTCGACCTCAGCAGTCATCTCAGCAGCAGCAGACTTCGCGGCAGCCCCGTCAGGAGCGATGTGTCTTTTGTGGAGGGCCGCACTTACCGATGCATTGTCAGCAGAGACACGGCCGTTGTTACCGTTGTGGACAGGCCGGTCACATTCAGAGTTCGTGCCCCAGGGCAGGTCCTCCAGCTCCCTTCCGCGGCCTCAGCACCTTCTGCTCCCCACATTGACAGCAGGGCCTTCTGTGGCCTATGGTAGGCCTGATCAGGCTTCTTCCTCTTCGCGACAGTCAGAGCGACGTCCCCCGGCGCAGAGCGGGCGAGTCTATGCCGCCCAGGTTGAGGATGCTTCAGCAGCCGATCATGTCGTCGCAGGTACTATTTTGATTTCTGCAGTTCGTACTCATGCTCTTTTTGATACCGGTGCATCGCATTCATTTATTACTAGAGCATTTGCATCCCTACATGGTATAGAGGTAGTTTCATTGTCGCATGCATTAGAGGTTCAGATCCCAGGCCATGTCTTGCATGTCGAGGAGTGTTGTAGGGATTGCCCGGTACAGTTGGGACCCTGGGTCCTGCCGGCAGACTTGCTCGTCTTGCGGCAGCTCCAGGATTTCGACGTGGTACTTGGCATGGATTGGTTAGCTCGGTATTTCGCCACCATTGACTTGCAGAGAGAGGACGGTGACCCTCCGCGAGCCGGGACAGGAGGTGTTCGTTTTCAGAGGCTGCCAGAGTACCCTATTTGCCATGACGATTTCTTCGGCGAGAGCCCGGCGGATGATGAGTAGAGGTTGTACCGCCTTCCTGGCGACGGTTGTGGAGGTGCCTACGGCGGCACTGGGACTCGAGGATATTCCTATTGTCCGCGAGTTCCCAGATGTGTTTCCCTCAGAGTTGTCGACCATGCCGCCGGAGAGGGAGATTGAGTTCGTGATTGATGTGGTTCCAGGAACCGCACCTATCTCGAAGGCACCCTATAGGATGGCACCTGCCGAGCTGAGAGAGCTGAAGGCCCAGTTGCAGGACTTGATGGATGTGGGCTTTGTGAGGCCCAGTGTTTCTCCGTGGGGAGCGCCTGTTTTATTTGTGAAGAAGAAGGATGGGTCGCTTCGATTATGTGTCGACTACAGAGAGCTGAATAAAGTGACCATCCGGAACAAGTACCCCCTTCCACGGATTGATGATCCGTTTGATCAGTTACAGGGAGCGTCTGTGTTCTCCAAGATTGATCTCCAGTCAGGTTACCACCAGTTGAGGGTGAGGGCCGAGGACATCTCCAAGACGGCTTTTAGATCCCGGTATGGGCATTATGAGTTTACTGTTATGCCTTTTGGTCTAACTAATGCCCCTGCCGCATTTATGGATTTAATGAACCGGGTATTTCAGCCGTACTTGGACCGGTTTGTCGTTGTGTTCATTGACGACATCCTGATTTACTCCCGAAGTGATACAGAGCATGAGGAGCACTTGAGGATAGTGCTGCAGCTTCTGCGAGAGAAGGAGCTGTATGCCAAGTTAAAAAAGTGCGAATTTTGGCTTCGGGAGGTTGCATTTCTAGGCCACGTTGTATCAGCCGCAGGAGTGGCAGTGGACCCGACGAAGATTGATGCAGTTCGGGATTGGCCTAGACCGACGACGGTTACTGAGGTCCGTAGCTTTCTTGGATTAGCAGGTTATTACCGTCGGTTCGTAGAGGGTTTTGCGAAGCTCTCTACTCCCCTTACCAGTTTGACCAGGAAGGGGATTAAGTTTGTGTGGACTGAGCGGTGCCAAGAGAGTTTTGAGGAGCTCAAGAGGAGATTGAATCTCGGCACCAGTTCTAGCACTACCAGTGATGGGCGATGGATTTGTGATTTATAGTGACGCCTCTCACAGCGGCTTGGGATGTGTTTTGATGCAGCATGGTAGGGTAATTGCTTATGCTTCACGGCAGTTAAAGGATTATGAGAAGAATTACCCTACTCATGATTTGGAGCTTGCAGCCGTGGTATTCGCGCTGAAGTTGTGGCGGCATTACCTCTACGGGGAGCACTGCGAAATTTATACAGATCATAAGAGTTTAAAGTACTTGTTTACTCAAAAGGAACTGAATTTGAGGCAACGCCGGTGGTTGGAGTTATTAAAGGACTATGATGTGAGCATCCTGTATCATCCCGGCAAGGCCAATGTAGTAGCAGATGCTTTGAGTAGGAGGTCAGCACGGAGCTTGAGCATGTTGATTACACAGCAGCCACCGCTTGTAGGAGCAGTTGAGACGCCTACAGATAGAGGTAGTATCCCCTGGGGTCTCTGCTAGACTCATGTCCATGGTCTTGCAGCCCACTCTGTTGGACAGGATTAGAGAGACACAGAGTGAGGACCCCCACTTGACGAGGATTAGATCGCAGATTCTGGCCGATCAGATAGGGATTTTGCAGTGGATAGCTCGGGAGTACTGCGGTACAGGGACCGAGTATGTGTGCCTATGGACACTGAGCTCAGAGATCAGATTTTGAGGGAGGCCCATTATACACCTTATACCATTCATCCTGGTGGTACTAAGATGTATAAGGACCTCAAGGCACATTTTTGGTGGCCTGGAATGAAGCGGGATATTGGAAGATTTGTGGCTCATTGTTTAACTTGTCAGCAAGTGAAGGCGGAGCACCGTGTTCCTGCTGGCAAGTTATAGAGTCTTCCAATTCCCGAGTGGAAGTGGGACCACATCACCATGGACTTCGTCACGGGACTGCCGAGGGCGCAGAGTGGGGGCCGATGCTATATGGGTTATCGTTGATAGACTCACCAAGTCTGCACACTTCTTGCCTGTACAGATGACTTGGTCGTTGGATCGTCTGGCACAGTTGTATTTGGATGAGATAGTGAGGATGCACGGTATACACGCCTCGATCGTATCAGACAGGGACCCGAGGTTTGTATCACGTTTCTGGGGGAGTCTACATTCAGCCTTGGGGACCCAGCTCAGATTTAGCACTGCATTCCACCCACAGACCGATGGACAGTCGGAGCGCACCATACAGACTCTCGAGGACATGTTGAGAGCGTGCGTGATGGATTTTGGAGGAGGGTGGTATCGGCACTTAGCACTGTTGAGTTTGCGTACAACAACAGCTATCAAGCGAGCATTCAGATGGCTCCGTTTGAGGCGTTGTATGGACGCAAGTGCCGGTCGCCCCTGCATTGGAGTGACGTGGGTGAGAGGAGGACTTTGGACCGGAATTATTGTTGGAGGTGGAGGAGAAGGTCCGATCAGTTCGCCGACACCTCGAGATAGCCCAGAGTCGTCAGAGGAGCTACGCTGATACTCGACGGCGAGACCTAGAGTTTCAGATTGGGGATCATGTCTTTTGAAGGTCCTCGCCTTCGAAAGGGGTCAGGAGATTCGAGTTCGGGGGAAGCTCAGTCCCCGCTTCATTGGACCCTTCGAGGTACTTGAGAGGATTGGCCCAGTGGCTTATAGGGTTGCCCTTCCACCACGCCTGGCCGGAGTTCATGACGTCTTCCACGTCTCGGCTTTGAGGAGATAGTTTTCGACCCTTCGCACGTGATCGACTTCACTTCCTTGGAGATTGGCGAGGATCTTGGTTATGAGGAGCGCCCGTTGCAAATTCTTGCTCGTGAGGAGAGGAATTGCGCAACCGGGCCATTCCGTATGTGAAGATCCTGTGGAGCAATCACGAGGAGCGAGAGGCTACTTGGGAGCTGGAGACGGTGATGCGGGATTCTTACAATTTCCTGTTCGAGACTTCCGGTTGAGGTACGTCTGTTGTTCTTTCTTGTTTCGGGGACGAAACTTCCTTTTAGTGGGGGGAGGATGTAGAGACCCTAAACCCCGTGCAGCTTTCCTGGTGAATCCACTGTTTACAACACCTAGTGTTGGTGTATCTGGTCTATGGTGCATCAAGGGGATGCCACAGATGGACCCAGAGTGTTATCTTTTACTGTGTTGGCTTTCGGCTGCATTTGCCGAAATTTTTATAAGGATTTAGGCCAAACAGAGGTTGGAATTGGATTCAGCACGGAAAAACGCTTGAAAACGGCTATTTGCTTGTTAAATTTGGAGTCCGGATGACCAAAAACGGGCTTCCGGAAGTTTTCGGAACTTTTTGGTGCACGGGGGTGTTGGTGGACCGCCGGCTGCCACGTGGCGGCCTGTAATTGGCCGGTTCGCGACGTTCGGTCCACGGAGCGGCGCGGCCGGGTGCATGAGGCCGGCGCAGGACACGTGGCAGGCGGGGATTTGCTGGCCTTGGATGTGCGGTTCACTGAGTTTGACCGGCGGGTGCACTGTTTGAGCGCCGGTGCAGGAATCCTGGGCGGGACCACGTTGTCGGTCTCCGTTTGGCGGGCGCTGGGGGGCTCGTCCACGTAGTTCCCCGCGCGGGTGCATAGACCCGGCGCAGGGACACGTGGCGGCAGCTGAGTGGCGGGCTCAGTTCGCGCGGCGCACCGCGATGCGTGGGGACCCGCCTCGGGACTGTGGGGCGCACAGGGGGGCGCTGACGCGGCTGTCGGCCGCACTCGAGTGCGCCACGCATCGCAACGCGAGCGGTGGCCGTACTCGAGTGCGCCACGCGTCAGCGTGCGGTTGGGGTGCCGTACCTACCCCGCTGACCGCGGGGCGGCCACGTGGCGCTCTGCGGGTCGTCGGCACGCTGTTCCCTGTTGCGGGGTGACGTGGGCGTCACCTGGATGTTCGGGCGGCGTCGGACGGGGTCTGTCCGACCGGATTTCCGTGCGCAAGGCGCCCGAATTCTGCGCCCGGAAACCCGGCCCACTTCAGCATGGGCCAGCCTATAAAATAGCTTCTTGGGCTTCTTCTTAGCTTTTTTTCTCTTCTTTTCCCTGTGAAGCCTTCAGAGAAGTTCTTCCCCACACCGAGCTTTACTCTTTGAGGAATTTGAGGATTTCGGAGGCACGCATCCCGAGGCTAACTATTTTTCGGAGCGGCGCGACGCTTGTTCATCTTCGACCCGCTTCGTCCCTATGCAGTGTTTGGGCTCTCCCGACTCACCCCGACCTCCTTTTTCGACGATTTTCGCGCCATCGGATTCTTGACTGGTAGGACTTCACTCCTGTGTTTTGAGCTACCTCGATTTCCGTGATGATCTTAGAGTTTTCCGAGCTCCCTTTTGACCCCTTTTTCTTCGCGGATATTTGGACAGCACTGCGGTGTTCTTGCTGTAGCTTTGCGCACAGGCATCGGATCAAGACGATTCAAAAGGCAAATTCATCTACTCTTCGCAAGGAATCTCCTGGATTTTCTCAGATTTTTCTGGATTTTGTACGAAGGTGAGAATCTCCTTTTCCTGCGGTTTGTTGTTTACAGGAATTTGGTACAGTTTGGTTGTGGGGGCTTCCCTTGCCGGATTTTTATCTCAGCGTAGAGGACTCCGTTTTGGACGTGCAGGGTACTTGTTTCGAAGCTATCGACGCGTAGAACACCGGGGTATTTTATCTGGAATTTATCGAGCACTTTCTGCAGGTGAATTATTGGCATCTCTGCGGCTGAATTTTCAGCATGGTTTCTCTTGGCAGATTTTGGGAGTTAAGCGTTTTAGTAACCTTGTGTTGTACCCAGGGGCTGTTGGGCTGTGCTGGACCATGTTAGATTTGGAGTTGCAGTTTTCCTGGTATTATCAGCTGTAGGACTTGGACTGATCAGCGCATCAGGTGGGTGACCTCTTTTCAAGATCAGCGGACTGTGGACTAATTCTAACTTTAGGGACTTGCATATTTTAATGTTTGATGTCCAGCATGCTAGAAGGCGTGAATTGATGTTCCTGTTATAGTTAGATGATCCGTTGATTATTATTATCTTGCTCCCTAAGCTGTTGATATTATTATCTTGCTCCCTAAGCTGTTGATTATTATTATCTTGCTCCCTACAAGCTGCTGTTTGTTATTTATCTTGGAACTTGACCTAGCACCACTGTCACATGTTGCATGTTCTGCCAGACTGTAGAAAAACCTCAACTTGGGCTAGGTTTTATTGCTCTAGACATTCCCACATCACTTTTCTGTATATCACTCTGGACTTAGAGTTCTCCTCGCCAAGTAGTGGGTCGAGAGGTCGGATTATTGTGGGATGCTTTTACACTCGTGTCTGGGGACCGAGTGGAGTTGTTAGCAGTCTGTAGACCAGGTTTCCTTGGGAACGTGACTTGGGTTGTAGATTTGAGATCTTGAGAGCTATTTTGAGTGACAGTGAGGTCTCGGCTGTGGCAGTTTTTCCAGCCTGTGTGTGAGACAGTGTCCTTTGGTTTCTGTCGATCTTGTTGATCGAGGATTTGGATTATAGCCTGCATGAGCCACATTTGAGCTCGACAAAGATGCGCGGATACTTTCCTCGGTGGGGTCGCTCCCTCGAGAGCCACTCCGGAGTTGGGCCTGTTCTTCTATCGCGACTTGTCGACGCAGTGTTCCCTCTAGCTGGGCCAGTTAGTGGCAGTCACGGACACAGTCCCTCTGGCTGGGCCAGTTAGTGGCAATCACGGACGCCCTACGTAAGTCCGGTCCCCCGGGACGTGACGGCAGTAGGGTAGGCGCAGGTTTGACTGGACCCTATGCGGCAGTCAGTTGAGATTGGGTGATTCGAGTCGAGAGCTAGTTGTAGCATCATGTTCTTTCTGTCCCACTTTTGAGCATCTAGATAGAGGCATAGTAGCTGTAGAGATTACTTTACCAGCTTTTCCCTTTCCGCACTGCTTTGTTACTTTTTGCCTCTAGTGGACTTAGTGGGCAGACCGTCGGGCTTGTTGGCGGCACCCACTGAGAACTACTTGGGACGTAGTTCTCACACCCGTCGTGGTGTTTTTTCCCCAGGGACTTCTTCTTCTGCTCCAGTTCCTGCCGCACCTGTTGCTGACCCGACTGATCGAGGTAAGGGAGTCGCGAGATAGATCCCTACCAGTTGTCGCTTGAGAGTAGATGTACCTCCCTACTTTTTGAGAGTTCTTGTCGAGTGACCTTGTAGTGAGGATTGAGTAGTACTCTTCTTATTTTGAGAGATATTTGTATTTTGGTGAGGACTCTGGTTGTATATTTTGTTAGAGTTGTATTTATTTTATCCAGCTTTACTTTCAGCTCTGATATCTGTTTAGTGTAGATCTCTTTTGCAGGTTAGTCGCTACGTCTATACGGGGCTTCCCGTATGGGCGGCGGATCTGTTGGCGAGCCCGGGTCGCAGTTCCGACCCGGGGCGTGACAGGTTTGCCGCAACCATTGCAGTGGGAGTACCTCCAAAGGCAGTTCGTCACTCGATGCGCCTTTCCGCAGATGACGCAGGGGCCTTGCAGCGATTCCGGGGTTCCTGTTGGCACCTGCCCGCCTTCCTTTCTTTCTCCCAGGCGTTGGTTCGCCTGGTTCTTTGGATTGGGGCTCCCTTGCAGGGCGGGGGTGGTAGCTTTCTCTGCTTCGTCAGGTCGCGGCGCCAGGGGGCTAGTGACAGCTGGCTTCTGGGGGCACGTGTAACGCGTGTGACCCGGTTTACCACACCGGAAACAGTGATCATTCCGCCAGGGGCAGCCCATCATTCGATGTGCACCACCGCAAAGATGCACGGCTTCAATGGGTCGGGCCCCTCCTTCTTCGATTGTCCAGACTTCGGTCCCATCTTCGGGCGTTTGGTCGCCCGGCTCATAAGATAGGGGTCCTCCGCCGGGTCAGGGGTAGGGGCAATCCCTGCCGGGCGTACTCTGCTCCGCACGCATGGCCAACTTGACCGCATCATGATAGGTGGGAAAGCCCGCCGGTGGCATCCCGCGAGGGGTATCGTCCCATGTGCCGTGCTTGAAGTGGTCGACACTCTCAAGCTCCCGCGTCAGCATGCACAGACGCTCCGTGAGAGTCAGCAGCTGCCCTGCCACGTCGCGCAGCTGGTTGCGCAGCAAGCGGTTCGCTCCGGCTGCGGCGTCCATTTCCGTCGATCGTTGCTCGCTGAGCCGGACTGCTATCTGCGCACGTAAGGAAAGCATACCGATCGTCACAAAACAAAGAACTAATCCGACAAGGTAACCTGGCTCCCAATTCGGTTCTACTTAAATCTCTACCCTCCCCCACGCACACTCGTGTTCTATTTATTTACCCGTGTTTCACTTTATTAATCAGTAGCCAGAGTATTGCGCCCTGTGGATGTTAGGCCCCGACTGTTGTGGTTAAAGTATACCGCTCTGATACCATCTTAATCTGTCACGCCCCGGGGGTTCGAATCGCGCGGAAGAGGAGCCACCGATGCCCCTAATTCAGCCATATATCTTTTTTTTTGTAAACCAATGCTCCCCGGTGCGTGTCAGACCCCGCCCGCATACACAAATTCACTCTGCAAACGGGCAGAGTCTCCTTTGTATATGCACGGCGTCTCAATTACAAAGTGTCTCACAAGGTGTAGCACATACAATCTCTAACCACATCAGTTGGGGTCTCGTACACATACAACCAAACAACTCACATGACATTCTAGTATTCACTTAGAACATAGAGGCCGATGTTTTGAAAGGATAATAATCACAAGGTTTTGAAAGCGGCATCCACACGATGCCATCGTTTTAGGGAAAGACCGTTTGAAAGCCACATAAATCCACAGGGTTTGAAAACGGCACCCACTCAATGCCGAACTTTGTGGAAAACTGTTCGCAAACACATAAATTCCACAAGGTTTGTAAAATTCGGTGCCCACACGACACCCACGTTTTAAAGTATGTTTCGCAAACAGTTTTTCTTTGCTTTTCATTGTTTAAAAACGGCCAAGTAAGAAAGAATGTAACAATCATTCGCTTATTCAAAAAAAGGAAGAGGCAACATCCACTTCGACCCCACGGGGGTGGTCGCAATCCACAACTAGCTAGCATGAGTAATAAAAGAAAAGGGAAAGAAGAAGTCACTGTATCTGAAGTCACTAAAAGTCAGAACAGCTGCCCTCGCGGCCTCACCGGTGCCCTAGCACTCGCCCCTGGACGAACCTGTCACGGAGTGGGGAGTCAGTGACTAGAATTATCATAATGAGCAAAAGAGAGCTAAAGTAAAGCAAACCACTGTAACCGGAGCAACTGCCACCCCTCATACACCGTCAACAACGATCATATCCTGCACCAAACAAAAACCGGGCACCCTTCCCGAACACCGCACCGGGCCCCTGCCCCGGTGCCCCTCTCTGCCGAGCACCTGTCTCGGCCGCCGAGCACCAGCCTCGGCGTCACCGCTCACACCCTCCACCCATGAGGGCCCCATTCCTAACGCCACCGTCGCGTGGGGTACACGGGTCAACGTACCACTTTTCCGGAAAGCACACCCTTGCGGTGGCCAAACCGCCGGTGTGCGTGTAGTAACACCAGAGCCTTATAACCAGATATGTGTAGATGATAAATCGAATGAAGTAAAAGCGGGGTCAGCATTGCTCATAAAGGATAACTTAGAAGGGAAAAACACCTTTGCTCGTGAAGAATAACTTAAAGAGAAACACCTTTGCTCATGAGAAAAACTTAAAGAGAAAACACCTTTGCTCATGAGGAATAACTTAAAGAGGAAACACCTTTGCTCATGAGAAATAACTTAAAGAGAAAACACCTTTGCTCATGAGGAATAACTTAAAGGGAAAACACCTTTGCTCATGAGGAATAACTTAAAGGGAAAACACCTTTGCTCATGAGGAATAACTTAAGGGAGATAACACCTTTGCACATGCTAACACCTTACATATGTACGCCCTTACCCAATTAACCTTGGCGAAAGTACCCACCTTGTGTGTGTCTCCGGAGCTCGGCACGTCCGCGATCGTGCGCTAGTTCCCTGTAGCGTCTCGCACTCCTGAGGAACAAAGGCATGTCAAAACTAAGGGACTCGAAACCCCAGACGCTGACTCTAGGCCGACAAGACGACCGCCGCGAATTTCGGGCTCCGCGCGGCGGAGTTCCCCGCACAGCACCGACCCGTGCGGCGCGCGCTTGGCCTACGGACGCCTCCTCCCCGCGCGGCCCCGACCCGACACGGATCCCTGCGGCGCGCTTGCCGTGCGGCGTGCAGCCTGCAGGCGGCCCGCGCGACCCCAGCCCGCGCGGCGGCCTCGTGCAGGCAGCGCCCGTACGGCGCGCATGCCGCGCGGAGCCCGCCTGCAGGCGGCCCGCGCGGCGCCAGTCCGCGCGTGCCCGCCTGCGGGCGGTGCCCGTGCGGCGCCCCTGCCGCGCGGTGCCCCGCCTGCAGGCGGCCCGTGCGGCATCTGTCCGCGCGGTGCCCGCCTGCGGGCGGTGCCCGCGCGGCGCCCATGCCGCGCGGTGCCCCGCCTGCAGGCAGCCCGCGCGGCACTTGTCCGCGCGGTGCCCGCCTGCGGGCGGTGCCCGCGCGGCGCCCCGGCCGCGTGGTGCCCCGTCTGTAGGCGGCCCGCGCGGCTCCTGTCCGCGCGGTGCCTGCCTGCGGGCGGTGCCCGCGCAGCACCCCTGCCGCGCGTGCCCCGCCTGCAGGCGGCCCGCGCGGCACCTGTCCGCGCGGTGCACGCCTGCGGGCGGTGCCCGCGCGGCGCCCCGGCTGCGCGGTGCCCCACCTGCAGGTGGCCCGCGCGGCACTAGTCCGCGCGGTGCCCGCCTACGGGCGGTGCCCCGGGCGGCGCCCCTGCCGGCGCGGTGCCCCGCCTGCAGGCGGCCCGCGCGGCATCTTCCCGCGTGGTGCTCGCCTGCGGGCGGTGCCCGCGCGGCGCGCCTGCCGCGCGGTGCCCCATCTGCAGGCGGCCCGCGCGGCATGTGCCCGCGCGGTGCCGCTTGGGTGGTGCCCGCGCGACGCTCCTGCCGCGCGGCGCCCCGCCTGCGGCCGGCCCGGCGGCGGCGGCGGCGACCCTCTCCGCGAAAACTCCACCCCGAAACGCCAAACAAAAACCTAAAGGAAAAACTCACCTTCGATCCGTCGGCAAAAGCGAAGAAGAGGATCGTCCTATCGTTTGCCCGTTTGATCCCGCGAGCAAAGAAACCTCCGTCCTTCTCCGAAAGCCCGCCGTCCGGTCTTACAAGAGCGGAAAAAAACGGTTTGGTTGTCCCGTTTGTCCTCTTTTTCCCTCTCTATTGTCCTCTCAAAAACCCTAGCCGCCCCGCCGAACAAAGGAACCTAAGAGGAAAACCTAACACCCTAGGTTCTCAAAGGG
>JAQNDB010004530.1:0-23422 GCA_029204045.2 Tillandsia leiboldiana
GGTGTTGACCTTGGATGAGGAGCCGAATAGTGGGAGGCTGAGATGGAGGACAGAGTAAGGTCTGAGAGCTACGGGCCAGGCAGCCAGATGTTTTAGGCGATGCGGCGCTAGGAAGAGAAACATGGAGAGCTGATGCGCATGCGAGCTGAGAACATTCCGGGGTAACGTCAGTGGTACCTCGGCCGCGACATCATCGACTTCGACCCAAATCGCACCGGAGTGGTGCAGCAGCAGCGAGAGGTTGGCTGACCGGTTGTTGTTCTTCATCCAGTTCCATCCCTGCAGATTTCGGGACCGAGTTTGGAGCCTTGGGAGGCCGAGAACTAATTTGTGATAGGAAAAGTGATTTGAAGATTGGTTCCTCCAGAAGAAGCATCTGGGGTACTTGGTTATGCACTTTTGGATAAGGACGCCGAGAGTTGGTGGCGTCGAGTTCGTCCTGTTGGACCATCGGGAGCGCAGTTGATGATCTGGGGCGAGTTTCTGCGATGGCTGAGTAGTGTACCCCTTGTCGCCCAGGATGAGGTTGGAGGTTGATCTGATTGAGAGGGGACTGGCATCGGGATATCTATCTCTTTGTATATTCCGGCGAGGGTGTCACGCCCCGGGGGTTCGAATCGCGCGGAAGAGGAGCCACCGATGCCCCTGATTCAGCCATATATTTTTTTTTTGTAAAACATTACTCCCCGGCGCGTGCACAGACCCGCCGCATACACAAATTCGCTCTGCAAATGAGCAGAGGCCCCTTTGTATATGCACGGCGTCTCAACTACAAAGTGTCTCACAAGGCGTAGTACATACAATCTCTAACCACATCAGTTGGGGTCTCGTACACATACAACCAAACAATTCACGTGACATTCTAGCATTCACTTAGAGCATAGAGGCCGGTGTTTTGAAAGGATAAATAATCACAAGGTTTTGAAAGCGGCATCCATACGATGCCCTCGTTTGTGAAAACAGTTCGTAAACACATAAATCCCACAAGGTTTATAAAGCTTGGTGCCCACACGACACCCACGTTTTAAAAATAGTTTTCGCAAACGGTTTTCTTTGTTTTTCATCGTTCAAAACGGCCAAGTAAGAGAGAACGTAGTATTCATTCAATTATTCAAAAAGAAAGGAAAGGAAAGGGCAACATCCACTTCGACCCCACGGGGGTGTCGCAATCCACAACTAGCTACCATGAATAATAAAGGAAAAGGGAAAGAAGAGTCACTGTATCTGAAGTCATCCAAAATCAGATCAGCACCCTAACGTCCTCACCGGCGCCCTAGCACTCGCCCCTGGACGAACCTGTCACGGAGTGGGAAGTCAGTGACTAGAAATAAACATAATGAGCAAGAAAACTATAATAAAACAAACCACTGTAACCAGAGCAACTGTCACCCCCCTCCCATATACCGTCAACAATGATCACAACCTGCACCAAACATAAACCGGGCACCCTCCCCGGACACCGCACCGGGCCCCTACCCCGGTGCCCCTCCCCTTTCTGCCGAGCACCTGCCTCGGCCGCCGAGCACCAACCCCAGCGTCACCGCTCACACCCTCCACCCATGAGGGCCCCCATCCCTAACGCCACCTCCGCGTGGGGTACACGGGTCAACGTACCACTTTTTCGGAAAAGCACACCCTTGCGGTGGCCAAACCGCTGGTGTGCGTGTAGTAAAACTTGAGCCTCAGATGATAAAGCGAATAGAATGAGATTCGGGGTCAGCGTTGCTCATAAGGACAACCAGAAGGGTGAACACCTTTGCTCATGAGGAAATCTTAAGGAGGAAAAACACCGTTGCTCAGTGAGAGCAACTTGAAGAGGAACACACCTTCGCTCACGAAGAGCATCTTAGAGAGAAACCCACCTTTGCTCACGAGGAGCAACTTAGAGAGAAACACCTTTGCTCATGTCCGCCCTTACCCAATTAAACTCGGCGAATTTACCCACCTTTTGCGTGCGTCGTCCGGCGTTCGGTACGTCCGTGATCGTGCGCCCGTCGCCAACAATGTCCTGCACTCCTGAAGGAATAAGGGCAAGTCAAGACTAAGGATCCGACACTCACACCGACTCCCACCCATGTGCGGCGGAGTTTCCCGCCCGGCACTGGCCCGTGCGGCGCACACTCCGCCCGGGCACAGCATCGCGTGGCCCCAGCCCGCGCGGGCGCCCCTCCTGCGGCGGCCCCGCGCGGCCAAGCGCCGCGCGAGTGCGTTGCCCGTGGTGCGGGGCGACCCCGCGCGGCCCCAGCCCGCGCGGGCGCCCCACCTGCGAGCGGCCCTGCGCGGCCAAGCGCCGCGCGAGCGCGCTGCCCGCGGTGCGGGTGCGACCCCGCGCGGCACCAGCCCGCGCGGGCGCCCCACCTGCGGGCGGCCCCGCGCGGCCAAGCGCCGCGCGGGCGCCTCGCCCGCGGTGCGGGGGCGACCCTGCGCGGCACCAGCCCGCGCGGGCGCCCCACCTGCGGGCGGCCCCGCGCGGCCAGGCGCCGCGCGGGCGCCTCGCCCGCGGTGCGGGGGCGACCCCGCGCGGCACCAGCCCGCGCGGGCGCCCCACCTGCGGGCGGCCCGCGCGGCAAAGCGCCGCGCGGGTGCCTCGCCCGCGGTGCGGGGGCGACCCCGCGCGGCACCAGTCCGCGCGGGCGCCCCACCTGCGGGCGGCCCCGCGCGGCAAAGCGCCGCGCGGGTGCCTCGCCCGCGGTGCGGGGGCGACCCCGCGCGGCACCAGCCCGCGCGGGCGCCCCACCTGCGGGCGGCCCCGCGCGGCCAAGTGCCGCGCGGGTGCCTCGCCCGCGGTGCGGGGGCGACCCCGCGCGGCACCAGCCCGCGCGGGCGCCCCACCTGCGGGCGGCCCCGCGCGGCCAAGCGCCGCGCGGGTGCCTCGCCCGCGGTGCGGGGGCGACCCCGCGCGGCACCAGCCCGCGCGGGCGCCCCACCTGCGGGCGGCCCCGCGCGGCCAAGCGCCGCGCGGGTGCCTCGCCCGCGGTGCGGGGGCGACCCCGCGCGGCACCAGCCCGCGCGGGCGCCCCACCTGCGGGCGGCCCCGCGCGGCCAAGCGCCGCGCGGGCGCCTCGCCCGCGGTGCGGGGCGACCCCGCGCGGCACCAGCCCGCGCGGCGCCCCACCTGCGGGCGGCCCCGCGCGGCAAAGCGCCGCGCGGGCGCCTCGCCCGCGGTGCGGGGGCGACCCCGCGCGGCACCAGTCCGCGCGGGCGCCCCACCTGCGGGCGGCCCCGCGCGGCAAAGCGCCGCGCGGGTGCCTCGCCCGCGGTGCGGGGGCGACCCCGCGCGGCACCAGCCCGCGCGGGCGCCCCACCTGCGGGCGGCCCCGCGCGGCCAAGCGCCGCGCGGGTGCCTCGCCCGCGGTGCGGGGCGGCCCCGCGCGGCACCCAGCGCCGCGCGGCGCCCCGCCCGCGGCCGGTCCGGCGGCGGCGGCGGCGGTGTTCCCCGTGAAGACTCTACACAACAAAACTAATAAAAACTCACCTTTGATCCGCCGGAAAAGAGAGGAAGAGGATCGTCCTAACGTTGCCCGGTTGATCCCGCGAGCAAGAACCTCCGTCCTTTCCTCGAAAGCCCCGCCGTCGGTCGTACAAGAGCGAAAAAGGGTTGGGTCCCCGTTTTATTCTCCTCTTTTTCCCTCTCGTGGTGTCTCTTAAAGAGAAACCCTAGCCGTCCTTCACTCTCTCTTTTTTTTCCCTCTCGTGGTGTCTCTTAAAGAGAAACCCTAGCCGCCGAACGAAGGGACCTAGGAGGGAACACCTAAAACCCTAGGTTCCTCAAAGGGTAAGAGAATAATTAATTAATAGGGACAGATCCAGCGGCTATAATTACCTCGAGAAACGTGCCGATCGTCCGCACGGATTCCGGGGCGCCTAAGTGGGGTCCGAACTTCGGAAAATTATTCCGGGTGAACCGGGAGTCGGAATCTGAAACCGATCGCGCCCCCGTTCTCCATTTCGCGAGCCCTTCGGCCTAAAAATGTCCGCGAGCCCCAACGGATTCTCCGGAAAAACACCAAAAATTGTCCCTCAGTCGGGCAGTCGAAGAAAAAGGGGTAACGGGGAGGGTCACGGAAAAGTCAGGTCTTACAGAGGGCCGACTTTAGATGCAGCGTTTGGGCATGTTCGATGAATTGACCGAGGATCAATGATCACGTCCAGGAGGGACGAAGAGCAAGGGAACAGCTTCAGTGTGAGACGTCTAGCATCGTCGGATTTTGGGATAGTTGAGTGGATCGAGGTTGCCATGATTCCAGTCTCTGGATCATGGGTCTCAGAGGAGACAGAGACCAGGAGGTTCTCATAGTGTAGGCACCAGCAGCAGTGCCAGGATGTGAGTGCCTTTTGCGTGGGCCGCATTCATCGCCAGGATAGTGGATCGCGTCTTACCAGGCGTGGTTTTCTTTGTGGTCATCGGAGTTAGAGCATGGCTGATGCTGACACCGCTTGTGTGTGCTTCAATGAAGCAGGGGTAG
Source organism: Tillandsia leiboldiana (assembly GCA_029204045.2). Classification (NCBI taxonomy): domain Eukaryota; kingdom Viridiplantae; phylum Streptophyta; class Magnoliopsida; order Poales; family Bromeliaceae; genus Tillandsia; species Tillandsia leiboldiana. Next base: position 4,467 of record JAQNDB010004530.1, read on the forward strand.
CTTCATATGGGCCAGAGATGAGACTGTTGGCTTGTGCACGTGAGGATCAGGTTCCAGATCACGTATAGCACATGCATGAGTGTGGCTAGTTCTACATCAGTTGAGAGATGTTGTTATGTGGTTGGATAGGGATGTGTTATTCCGTTGTTTTGCTATGATGGGTTGTCGAGAGAGGACAACAACCCTCCGTGGACCTGGTCAGGAGGAGTGTGTTTTTAGAGGATGCTGGAGCACGTCTGAGGTTGAGAAGTGGTTGCATCGCTTTGTTAGCGACTGTAGAGGAGGTGCCTATGGCGGCACCGGGACTAAAGTGTATCCTTATCACCCGTGTGATCCCGGGTACGAGTCTACCTGAGCTGGTATTGAAGCCGCCGTCTGGTGAGTTTGAGATCGGGATAGCGATTGACATAGTTTTGGAAACAACGCCAACTTCGGTAGAACCTCTTGGAGTATCACTCGAGTCAGAGAGTGGAGTGATAGCGCAGCTGCGGATTTTGATGGATCGAGAGGTCCGTGTGACCCAGTGCTATGTCGTGGGTATATGACAGTGAGCATACGAAAGATTGATACTTGAGTAGGATGCCAGGCCGTTGGTTCACGGCAGTGATGCCCCATTGTGAGTACACAACGGTGAGAGTTCTTGGATGGTTCGAGTACAGACAGACTTGGATTGTGTTGCGGCAGATGCCCTTTGTGAGACTGATCGCTTGTGGAACCTTATAGCCGAGGGCTGTGCTCGATTAGTGTTCGGGACCTGGTAGGGGCCTTCTGAGCTTACCTTGCGGTCAAGTGGATTGACTGAGGCCCTGCGGCCTTTTGGATTTAAGGGAATTGAGTGTTCCAGTTATGTTGGACGGGTTGGTAGTTGTACCCGTCGTGGATGTTTGGATTTATTTCCGAGGTGACGTAGAGCGTGAGAAGCACTTGAGGATAGTGCTGCAACTTCTAAGAGAGGAGAAGTTGTATGCCAAGTTGAGAGGTCATGAATTTCGACCTCGGAAAGTTCTGTTGTTAGGCCATGTGTTTTCAGCTGCAAGAGTGGCATGGGACCTAACGAAGGGTGATACCGTTGGGTTGGGCCTAGACCTATAATGGTGACAGAGGTCAGAAGCTTTTGGACTAAGCAGGGCCAGTATAGCTATGAGGAGAAAACTGAAGAGGTTACCAGCATGGATGTGGATGTTTGTCAGTGATAAGAGAGGGAATTGAGTTATTTATGGATCCTCGAACCTGAAGTACTTAGATACTAAGGAAGAGTTTGGTTTGAGGCAACGCCAGTTGGCAGAGTTATTGGAGTTATATGATTGATTGGGTATATCATTATCCCGGTGGTGACTTTATGGTCATGGACGCCTTGTTAAGGCGAGCAGTGTACCTTGGAATAAGATGATCGATCAGTGGGTGCCCCTTTGGAACTTAGAATTGAGCGCTAAGGGCTGAGCATTATTTCCCGAGGTGGAACTTCTTCCCCTGTGGATGGATACAAGAGTTGTATCTGTGGAACTTGAATATTGGTTGCAATGGAGCAACGAGGGAGTTATGCCCTTGGAGATCTTGAGTGGTGGAAGCCTTTTTCCGTAGGGACTGTAGATTTGAGCTACGCCGGGAGTTTGATCTGCGAGTTTTATGTCACGCCCCGGGGGTTTCATTCAGCGGAAACAATCAACGAAAAAGGGATTTGTTTGGCGTATAAATTTTTTTTTTTGAAAGTCCTTCTTCCCCGGCGCGTGCCCAGACCCGCCGCATACACAAATTCACTCTGCAAACGGACAGAGTCTCCTCTGTATATGCACGGCGTCGCGGCTAATACAATATCCAATCACAGTCGTTTATTTAATCACAACAGTTTCTAAACAAACATGCACATACAGCACTGAACAATTCTCAAGGCCGATCAACTAGAAAGGATAAATCCACAGTGTTTTTAAAACAATGCCACACGACACTCAGGTTTTGAAATCCGTTTGCCAAATCCATAAATCCACAAGGTTTTGAAAACAGTGCCCACACGACACTCAGGTTTTGAAATCTGTTTTCGAAATCCATAAATCCACAAGGTTTTGAAAACGGTGCCCACACGACACCCAGACTTTGAAAACGATTTTCGCAATTCTTTTTCTTTGTTTTTCTTTTTCTTTTTGAAAACGGCCGACCAGAGATAGAAATCAAAACTCAACATCCTCATATCTAGAAAGTAAAGCACCGACATCCACACCGACGCCACGAGGGTATCGAGAACCACACAGTAGGCTACAATCTCAAATGAAATGCGAAGGAAATGAGAAAAATACAGTCTACGGTCCCCATGGACCCAAAGCTCCCGTCTCGGCCGCACCGTCGCCTAGCCCTCACCCCTGAAGAAACCTGTCACGGAGTGGGAAGTCAGCGACACGATAATAATAAGGAAAGCAGGAAAAGTAATAAAGTCCAACCGTAAAACTATCCGGAGCAACCACCCTCCCAAGAGGGAACAATAAAACACGGACCCCTGCATAACCAAATCCGGGCACCTGCATAACCAAATCCGGGCACCTGCCCCGACACCCCAACCGAGCACCTACCTCGGTAACCTGCATAACCAAATCCGGACACCTGCCCCGGCACCCCAACCGAGCACCTACCTCGGTAACCTGCATAACCAAATCCGGGCACCTGCCCCGGCACCCCAACCGAGCACCTACCTCGGTAAACCACGTCGAGCACCTACCCCGACGGGTCGCACCGCTCACACCTTGGCGCCTCAAACCCCCCACCTACAGGGGCCCCACTACGTCACCTCGTGGGTTTACACGGGTCATAGACCACTTTTCCAGAAAAGCGCACCCTTTGCGGTGGCCAAACCGCGGGTGCGCGTGCAGCAGCCTCGAGCATAGTAACCAAGTACACCAGATAAAATCGATAGTAATGAACCACAAAGATCACCAAATATGCCAAGTAAAACTCAATAGCAAGGACCATAAAGACTATCCACGTTAGCACAGTTAAACGTATAATCAGAAGTAGTTGCAACCGTGGGAAGCCCGACGCTAAGTCTCAAAATAAAAACCCACCTCGAAGTCCAGTCGAACGAACCCCCTGAAAGTGGGCGATCCCGAACTCCTGCTAGACTAGACTGGTGCTGACCTGCTGGGCCCTAGAATAGGAAAACTGTAGTCAGAACTACGACTCACTCATATCCATCCCGACAACACAAACACTAACATGTCGCTAATACGGGGAACTTAGCCGAAACCAGCTTAAACCGGAAATTCCCGAAAAATCCATTGAACCTCCAATCATGACCCGCCAACGGTCTAAAAATAATCCAAATAATCGTCCCACTACACCTACTGTCCCTAAACATCATAATTTTTGATGTTTCGGGGGAACAAACAGGGACCACATCATAATTTCCTCGATCGAAAATATTGTTATAATACACCTTTTTAACTGTTGTGTTGACTCGTTCTTCCAAACCAGGAAACCAAAGACAGCGCCATAAGTTTCAGCGCGTCCGAAATGACGAGACGAAGCTCGTGCTCACGGCTTGGGCCAGCCTGAGGCCCAAAAACAGGTTGGCCCGTGAACACTAAGGTCTCAATAATCTACTTAGCTACATCAATTAAACCACGCATGTAACTTGGGATTTAAAGAGAGCACCATGCTCAGAAAGGTCATATAAGTGAAGTGCTCACCTCAAGCGCGTTGTGAGACCGGCCAGTGGGCTCGCCGGAGCAACACCCTCGAAGACACAAGGCTCCGTTGGGCCAACTTGGAACAAACCAATTTCAAATCTGGAATAAGGTGGAGCACGAGTTAAAACAACCTCCCAGAGGAAGTTGGGTCATAGCCAGGCTCCGCGCCGGCCGCCCGAGGCGGCGGTTGGCCGGAAACAACAATAATTAACCTTTATTACAAGGTTGAGTACAACTATTTTAAACCGAGTTCTTGGCTAAACAAAAATGATAGAAAGTCTCTAAATAGTACTTAGGGCTTACCTGAGTCGGTGGCCGGCGTCCCAAGGCGGCGGCGCTGGCCGGAGGAGATGCTCGGACCATAGAAGGGTGCACTACAGTGAACAAAATCCACACGTCAACTCTACATGCAACTTCACCGGGGACCTAATTTATACCCGAGGAACGTACCTGCATCATTGTCCCCACCGGCGCTGAGCCCCGGATTGCCGGGAATTCAAGGTTTGGCCGGAAAACAAGTGCTCTAATGGCGGAATCCGGATCCGTTAGCACTCGAGCCTCTGCAACTTGGACCAAAACACTCTGCTGGAAGCCAGGGATCTTCCTGAGTTGGTGGCCGGTTGACGGGGACAGGACGGCGGCGCCGGACCGGCGGAGTTCAGGCGAAGGTTCAAAAAGTCTGATTCTAGGGGCATCGACGTGCGGCGCGGATCCTCAACCGTCCTCCTCAAACTTTGAAGGTAAGTTGTAGTCGATGGAGGAGAGAGATCCGTGGTTCCCGATCATGTTTTCCAACGGTCGAAAAAACCCCAGCGCTCAAGATCGGCTGAAAACAAAGTTTTCCGGCGACAGGGTTGCTCCCGCCGGCTACCGGAGCACGGCGACGGCTCGGGCTTCACCAGGGAAACCCCCCTCGAGGTCAGGAACCACTCACACACACTCACGGGCCAATACAACATAACCTTTTCCAAAAACTTAGCTCACCGGAAAAGATGGAGTAGGAAAAACTCCGCGGTGTGCGCGGCGGCGGCGACCGTCAAGGTACTCTTGGGCTCGGTCGTGGCCACACAGAGGAATACTTCGGTTGAAGCTTGAGCCCACTGCAAGCTCCCAGGAGTCACTCGACTCCTCCACCCGAGATGACCCACACCTTGCGCGGCCTCCTCTTGGCTGTTTCCGGCGATGGGGAGACGGCGGCGCTCAGCGCGTCGGTTGGAGAAGATGGTGGGGTGGAGGCGCCGGTTCTAGAGGGAAACAAAAGGGGCGGTCAGGTTAGGGTTTCCAAAGACGACCACATATAGTATATAGTGCATAAATGCACAAACAGCTAAAAGGTCCCTCCACCTCGCTATTTGGACTTAAGTCCTTTAGCAAACTTGTTCAACTTACAGTCTAGTCCCTCACTCTAATGCAGCATGCTTTACGGAGCAAAAATATTTGGGTTCATTGTGCCGAAATGCCACAATTTTCATCGTATTCACGATTTTCGAGGCATTTAGGTCGTCAAATCGAAAAACGGACTTCGCTACGGACATCCGGCTCGGCGAAACCTATCAGGTAGCTATTTTGTTTTTCGACGAGATGCCCAGATAAACTCTCGGTCCACAATTACTGTACAATTATACAGTATGGCACGCTTCTCGAGACTCTAGGGTCGTCAAACGAAAATTCCGTCAGCGCCATTGCGCTCAGAACGTCAAAAATTAGCTAGAATCGTCTACTCATACTGCTAGGTTTAGATTTTGGACAGTGAAATGGCCAACGACCGATCGAGAAGGGGACCGAAATCAGCAGTTACTATTCATTTTACTATTCACTTAAGTCGTGGGTCCCACTAGTTTTCTTGCTGATTCCGACGATCCGACCGTCGGATCAGCAAACGGTCTATACCATTTCCACTCGATTCGATGAGACGGTCACACTGGCGACCTCAGATTTCCGAGATCAGACTCGAATCGGAAAGGCGGAATTTGTGCTTCGGTAACTGTGCCATCCGTACACCGGTACACACCACTAAGGGTAATTTTGTTTCCCGCACACGTTCGCAGCTGAAAAACACTCTTTACACTAACACAATTTCCAGAGTATTACATCACTCACACCTTAAAAGAAGTTCGTCCTCGAAACTTGAACACCCCAGGATCCAATAAGTGGGAAAAGGGCCCAGGCATGCCCGACTTGCGCTGCCAAATGGCTTCGCGTCCCCCTCAGGATGCCCAAACTCACACCTTTTGAGTTTGGCTTACACTCTCTGGTCCTTGAGAGTTTGCCAGGTCACTCGTAAACGCTCCTCGCCCACACTCGAGTTGATCCAAGAAGGGTCTGAAAATTCTGTTCATCAAACCCATGGACGCCCACTGGGGCGTTCAATTACCCACCCCCCGAGGCAAAGACACGCGGAACGCCCTAAACTGTTGGCGAAGCTCGGTGGTAACCCCGAATGGAAAACTACCGGACTGAACCCGCCCCAAGATTTAGGACCAAACGACGGCTCGACCTGCCTGGCAAACCCTACCATCCCGTCTCTCTTGATCGAAACTAACCTAGTAAGCCTGCTCCTCGACTTGGAGTTCCCTGTTATGACGCCACCGGTTTCGCAGACCACTCTGACGGTGCTGAGCAGTCAGCAACCCAAAATCTTCGCGATGCTCGAGGTACCCCAGTCCTACCACCAAACCCGGACCGACGGCTCTTAATTATCCAAATAACCCAACAACAGAGGTGGGGGCCACACTGGTCCCCTCACAAAACTCAGGATGTGCCAATCCAACTAGCCGGGTCACCGCCTACAAGTAATCCTCAACTGAAAACGACGAACCCACCCGTCACTCACACGGGCCACTAGCTCGGCACATACCACCATCCCAGATTGTCCGTTCCGACTGTCCGTCTACCGAGGCGACGGTCAAAAGTAAAGCTAGGTTTCAGCTCTCAGACCTACCACAAGGTCTACCCCCACGAAAAAGCTGATTGCAGCGCATACCAGCCGAAAGCAAACCCATGCCAGAGCGCCATGTAGTCAATAACCACCCGCTGATCTACGCTGCTTCGCAATCTGTTACGGAATTTGAGTTGGCGTATTTCGTGAATTCGGTTAAGTCTTGAAGATTGAAGATAAAGAAGGTTGGATCATATACTCAATCTCAAGAAGAAGAATTCAAAAGGATCAGGTATGTTTAACTAATTATATTTGGTGATCCGAATACTTCTTATAGTGGTAGAAAACACTTGGATGAATGTTTAATTGCATAAAAAATCAAAAAACTGGACATGGGACATGTTCAGGATCTGGATCAGACACTTCGATCCGGATCCCGAAGGGTGTTTGTTCATACGCAATTCAATACCGGATCGTAGCCTTTTTTGATCCGGATCCCGAACACTGGTTTTTACCGAAATATATGAACGATCCGGATCAGGCATTTCAATCCGGATCCCGAACATTGGTGTTTGGTGAATTGTATGAACGATCCGGATCAGGCACTTCGATCCGGATCCCGAACCTTTGTTTTTCTGGAAACTGTCTGTCTCGTTACTGCAATCCGGATCGCCGAAATCCGATCCGGATCGCCGTCCTGAAAAATTCCAGAAAAGGTTAGTTTTTGATTCTTATCCTCTTCCAACGGTTTCTAACCTATAAATAGACCCTTTAATTCATCTTTTAGGGTACGACGAAAAATGAAAAAATACGACCGAAATAGAAAAATCCACATATAGAGAAGAAAGGAAATACTAGATTTAATTCTATGTTTCTTCATCTATATTATTAATTTGATTCTAGGTTTTCCAAACTCAGATTTTGAGTAGAATCAAATTAATGAATACTTAGATGGTATTTTCGATCTATTTCTAATCTAAGTATTCGGCGGATCATCACCACCCAAAAACAACGATTTTCCCAAAATCGGCGCGTGGACTCGCGTGGCCTTGTGGATTCAAGGTGCAACCGCTCTCGTGGATTCGGAGCGAGGTACGTTCGTGGATTCGAAGCGTGCTACTGGGTGAAGACCGTGGATTCGGTCGGACGTCGTGGAGTCGACGTTGGACGCCGTGGATTCGGCGTTGGACGCAGATCGTGGATTCGAGAAGCGTTGCGGAGCGAGCGGAGAAGATCAACTAGGAGCGTATGGAAAAGGTTGAGTCGTCTGTGAGTACGGTATATCACCTTGTACGTGTTTAATTCTAGTGGATTTCACCGTGTTATCGGTCCCGTGGTTTTTTACTCCGGTTTGGAGTTTTCCACGTAAAAATCTCTGCGTGTTATTTATTTTTCCGCATTGGGTTTTATATCGCAAAGATTTTTGAGTGTTTATTGTTTACACCTATTCACCCCCCTCTAGGTGTTTTTTCCCCTATTTAGATCCAATTATACATAACCCAACAAGTGGTATCAGAGCGGGAATAGGGTTGTAAACAATGGTTGAAGGTGGAAACATCAACAGACCCCCGTTCTTCGATGGAACAAATTATGCGTACTGGAAAGTACGGATGAAAGCCTTTTTAATTTCCATCGACGAACGGGTGTGGCAATCAATTGAATTAGGATGGTCTAATCCAACTGAAATTATTGCTGATGTTCGCACCATCAAACCTAGGTCGAAATGGACCAAGGAAGAGATAGATTCTTCTTCTTACAATGGCAAAGGGATTAATGCTCTATTTAATGCTTTGTCTCAAACTGAGTTCTCTCGCGTCTCGGCATGTGAGACTGCGAAAGAAATCTGGGATGTTCTTCAAGTTACACATGAGGGAACTAACCTTGTGAAGATTCAGAAACTGCAAATGCTTACGAGCAAGTTTGACTCTATTTTCATGGCAGAAAATGAATCGTTCACAGACTATTACACACGATTGCAAGACATCGTAAACTCATGTGCTAACTTGGGAGAGAAGATTCCAGAATTTAAAGTTGTAAGAAAAATATTAAGAACTCTTCCTGAAAGATTTCGATCCAAGGTTACGGCCATTGAAACTATTAAACACCCGGACGAAATCCGTGTAGAAGAATTAGTTGGTTCTTTACAAACATATGAAATGACATTTCCTACTAACTATTCTTCTGGAAAAGCATCCTCTTCTAAGTCTTCAGGTTTAGCATTGAAAACAACAAAAGAAGAAGACGCGGATTCATCCTCCTCAGACGATGACGAAAACCTATCTATGGAGGACTTTGAGAAGCAGCTTGCTCTCTTGACAAGAAGATTTCGCCGAAACTTTCGAAGGGGTAACTCAAGCAAAACTCCATCCTTCGTAAAGTCGAAGAAAGGCAAGGGTTCTTCAAGTTTCAAACCAAGAAAGCAAGAGGGTTTTTCTAAGGATAAGAAAAGCTCAGAAGGACAAGTCCAATGCTTCAAGTGCCGAGGGTACGGCCATATCTCAACGGAGTGTCCCAATAAGAATCCGTCAAAGAAGAAAGCGATGCAAGCCGTCACTTGGGATGACACCTCATCGTCAAATGAGTCATCGTCAAGTGATGAAGAAGATAACGCAACGGCGTTCCACGCGTCCACATCTTCACCCTTCATGTGCTTAATGGCTAATACATCCGAGTCATTGTCCAACTCCACTGTTGAAAAAATTGCAACGGACGATGAATCGGATAATTCGGAAGGTGAAGACTTTGCTCTTGCCTACCATAAGCTTTTGAGGGATTCAAAGAAACTGGCAAAGCAAAACAAGAGTTTGAGAGGGAGATTGCAGGATCTCGAAGAAGAAGCAAAAAAGGGCATCTTCTCTCTCAAACGCTCTTGAAGTGGAAAGGGATAATCTGATTAAAATAAATGTTTCCCTTCAAGAGTCCAATGAGCAATTCGAGAAGAATTATGTAGATATGGTGAACAAAGCGAATTACTTCTTGAAGCTCAACGACGAGGCTCGACAGGAAAAATTGGAAAATGACAGAGACCATTCTCCAACTCAATGATGACGTACAGCGATTTCATCAGAAGGAGTAAGTTGGATAAGCTTCTTGGTCTTGGTCAATCAAACAAATTCGCCTCGGATACAATCGAACTGAAGACAATTTTAGTTCGGTGGGACAGTCTTTGTGCCCAGTCGGTATCTCCTCCTCCGACACTGGAATTGACGGGCAAAACAACGACAACAACACCTACTTTCCCCTCTTCGGAATTGTCAAGCACCAAGGTATGTTTTCGTTGCGGTATTGCAGGCGCACATAAGGAGAAATTGCAAGATGGGAGCCAAACGCTCAACTCAAGCACTTCTTGCAACGACTACCAAAAGGGTGATTCCTCGGAAATCAAATGCAAATTATTCGAAAGGAAAAAAGCCTCGGTAGTTCATCAAACAAGACGACGACGTCAAGGAAAAGCGATGGATCAGACAAGACGCTTTCACCAAAGGTATCAACATCACAATCATTTCCCGACGTACACCAAAACTCGAAAGGTTTGGGTACGCAAAGGTGAAACCTTCCTTGTCTTGTTACAAATATTTCCTTGCATGCATATGATAATTCGTCTTGGTATCTGGATAGCGGTTGTTCCCGTCACATGACCGGGTGACAAAAACTGCTTTCAAAATTTTGAGAAAATCTCCGGAGGACTTGTAGTTTTCGGAGACGGGTCAGTCTTCCAAAATTGTTGGAAAAGGAACAGTAGCTATTCCAGATGGCCCGATTCTGAATATGTGTTATTTGTTGATGGCCTTAAGACAAACCTCATAAGTATCAGTCACTTTGTGACAATAGTTTTCAGTTAATTTTTCATCTGTTGAATGCATTGTAACTGATAGGACCATGTTTTCTTTTTAAAGGGGGTTAGATCTGAAAATAATTGTTATGTTGTGCCCAATAAAATTTCTGGAAATTGTAACTTAGCCTCTTTGATAATGAAACACTTGGCATGAAAGGCTAGGTCCATTAAATTTTAGGAACTGCTAGAATTTCAAACAAAGACGTGGTCAAGGGGGTTCCAAAACTTTCACTTAAACAACCATTGTGTGTGGGGTGTGTCAAAAGGGGAAAACAATCCAGGACTGCACACAAGAACTTGAACACGTTGGTACTAATCGGCCCTTAGAATTATTGCATATGGATCTTATGGGACCGGCACGTCAACCATCCTTGGGAGGTAAATGGTATATTCTTATTGGTTGATGATTCTCTAGATACTCATGGGTAGCATTTTAAAAGAGAAAGCTGATACTTTGATTCTTTTCACGAGATTTGCCTTCGTATTATGATTGAAAAGAATGAAAAGATCATTCGTGTTCGAAGTGATAGAGGGTGGAGAATTCATAAATTCAAATTTATTGATTTTTGCACTTCCAATGGGATATAAACCTGACATTCCTCAGCACCCTATACACTCAACAGAATGGTGTAGTCGAGCGCAAAACAGGGTTGTTCAAGAGATGGCACGTGTTATGCTTCATAGCCCGGAATTTACCGTTATATTTTTGGGCTGAAGCTGTGAACCACTGCAATCTATGTATTAATCGAGTTTATTTGCGCCCGGGAACTTTAAATACACCATATGACATGGTTTTTGTAGAAACCAAACATCAAATATTTTCGTATCTTTGGGAGTCGGTGTTACATTTTACGTGACCGCGAAATTCTGGGAAAAATTTGACATCTCGAAGTGACAGAAGGGATTTTCTTGGGTTATTCTACAAATAGTAGAGCATATCGGGTATTTAACTTGGAATCTAAAACGATTGTAGAATCTATAAATGTTAAAGTAGATGAAGCTTTCCACTTTGCATCTGATAAATCTACCCCTGATATCTCTCTTGATGATGATACTCCTGTAAATGCATCTTCTCATGATAATACTTCCAATATTAATGATGCATCTAATGGTTCTTCAAGTTTATCTGATGTGCAGGAATCATCTCATGTACCTCCGAGTACTCCATTACCTCAAACGTTACGCATCTCCAAGGATCATCCTGAATCAAACATTATTGGAGACCCACAAGAAGGAGTCAGAACTCGGAGACAGTTGGTTTGTGGATTCGCTTGTTACGTTTCCATGATCGAACCAAAGAACGTCGATGAAGCTCTTCAGGATGACTACTGGATTGAAGCAATGCAGGAAGAGCTCCATCAGTTTGAACGAAACAAAGTCTGGGAATTAACGACGCCTCCGAAGCAACACAATGTGATCGGTACTAAATGGATTTTCAAGAACAAGAAAAATGAGGATGGTACCATCATCAGGAACAAAGCACGTTTAGTTGCTCAAGGCTACTCTCAAATAGAAGGTATAGACTTTGATGAAACGTTCGCCCCTGTAGCTAGACTCGAGTCCATTCGTATCTTATTCGCTATTGCTTGTCACTTTAAAATAAAACTCTTTCAAATGGACGTTAAGAGCGCGTTTTTAAATGGGTTTTTAAATGAGGAAGTTTATGTGGCTCAACCGAAAGGTTTTGTAGACTGTAAACTACCTAACCATGTTTTTCGTTTGAAAAAGGCTCTTTACGGTTTAAAACAAGCACCGCGAGCGTGGTACGAAAGGTTGACAAAGCACCTTTTGGAGAAGGGCTATACTCGAGGGGGAGCAGACAGGACTCTCTTTGTGAAGCATTATCAAAATAACTTCATTGTTGCACAAATCTATGTCGATGACATTGTATTTGGAGCAACAAAGGATAATGATGCTTCTAAATTCGCAGAAACCATGGAAAGCGAATTTGAGATGTCTATGATGGGCGAACTGACATACTTTCTTGGATTGCAAGTGAAACAAAATGGTGAAGGCATCCATCTGTGTCAATCCAAGTATGCAAAGGAGTTGGTAAAGAAATTCGGATTAGAAGATTCTAAAGATTTTCCTACTCCTATGGGAACTAGCAATAAGGGATTAGGAAGTGAATCTCTTAGTGATAGTGTAGACGAGAAACTCTATCGAAGTATGATTGGAAGTCTACTTACCTCACAGCTAGTCGCCCGGATATATCCTTTAGTGTTGGGATCTGCGCGAGATATCAATCAGCACCAAAGGAGGATCACCTGAAAGCGGTGAAACGGATCATCCGGTACGTCAAAGGAACTGTAAACTTCGGAATTTGGTATCCTATGGGAACAAGTCTTGACATTATAGGATATTCAGATGCCGATTGGGCAGGATCAGTGGATGATCGGAAAAGTACGAGTGGTGCATGTTTTTATCTTGGCCATTGCCTTGTTGCATGGCATAGTAAAAAGCAAAACTGCATTGCACTCTCGACTGCCGAAGCGGAATATATCTCAGCGGGTAGTTGTTCAACTCAACTCATTTGGATGAAAAGCGTGTTGAGCGACTTCCGGATTTCAGCAACTTCGGTAACTGTTTTATGTGACAACACTAGTGCTATAAACATTTCAAAAACCCTGTGTTGCACTCTAGAACAAAACACATTGAACTTAGATATCATTTTCTTAGAGAGCTAGTTGAATCAAATATTCTTCAAATTTCCTACATTTCAACTGAAGATCAATTAGCTGACATTTTAACAAAACCTTTGGATCAAAAACGTTTTATTCATTTGCGTAAAGCAATTGGAATGCTTTCCTTGAAATAACCTCTTTTTGAAACTTTGTTAGGTTAGGTTTTGTTTTTGTGTTTTTGTTCATTATCTATGCTTAGACATAGAACATTAATTGAGCATAGTTTTATTGACTTTAATGCATCTTTTATTTATTTAGAAATTTATTATGCTTTGGATATCATAATAATTCATTTGATGCAATGATCATTTATGTCAATTAAATCATCTTTGTTTTGATCAAAGTCAATTTCTCTCTCAATGATCTCTTGGTATAGTTTTTATCTTATTTGACTATTTAGTCGAGTATGAAATCGAGATCAATTTTTGGTTGAATACTTTATATCTTAAATAATTGATAGCCAATTGAGGGGGAGTCAAAGAAAAAGTGTTATGCTCAAAAGATGTGGAAAGAGTTACATCCCAATGAGGAGTGTGAAAACTACCACCACATGGAGGAAAGAGCTACCACCTCGGTCGTCCGAGTACTGTGTGCAGCTACCACATGTATACCAAGCAAGGTTTTTCAAGTTTGATTAAATAAAATGCATGTTGAAATACTTGACTCTGTCAAATTTCAAGGTTGGTATAAGGTGGGAATTTTAATGAAAGATGCTCAAAGAGCCACTCTCTTCAATAAATTGACTAGATATATTATCTAACTTATCTGGGATTTCAGACATCTATTGATCTTGGTATTTCATTTTCTTTACCGAATTGATGATTTGATAAAGGCATTACTCATAAGATCAAGTTAGATGTAATTGAAGTTGTTCAACTTTAAGGGATTTAATTTTTATAAATTTTCGTTTCATTATTGGATATTATTGATAGATTTGGCATAATCTATTTCTTTTGTATGAAACGATGATTTTTGTTTAAAGTTGATACACAAAAGTGCTTACAATCTTTTTCTGGATTTTCTAGAATTTTTCTGAATTTTTCTGAAGAAAAAGTTGGAGCCGATCCGGATTGGACAAGCCGATCCGGATCCCGAACGCAGGTATTCTCTGCGGGTAGCCGATCCGGATCGGATTCACGAACTGATCCGGATCGCGGCTAGGGTTTTATATAGAACAAAAGGGTTTTGATTTCTTTTTACTTCAATCTTTTGTTCCAAAGTCTCCAGAGCTTCTCTCTCTAGAATTCATCCATCTTGGAAGCTTACAAACTCAAGTTCTTCGATTCTAAGTAAGTTTTATTGATCAAAATCTCGGTTTTTCACAGTTTTTCATGTTCTTCCTCAAAACGTGATGAAATTTTTGTATCTTTTCGTTTTGGATGGTTTTTGATCAAATTTCTTTTGAAATAAGAACTCTGGGTAGATTAGTTTTGATTATATGCTAGGTATTCTCATGATAAACGGATTTTTGGCCTTCGATTTCAAAAATTTCGGTTTTAGGGCATATATGGGAATTTTCAAAATCATGCGATTGATCTATTTTTAAAATTCTTTTTGCAAAACTAATTTGATTCTTAGTCTCTCTACACGATAATGATTGTTTGGGTACAATTTTCAAATTTTTGAAAATTAACAATTTTTCGTGTTCTTGAGTTGTTGCTCACAGGATTTCTTTTCACAAGTAATAGCAATAATGATGTTTTCCTGGATCATCTTTCTGCTAGTTGCAATGGTACACACTCGAGCAACAAACAAACTGAAAAGAGCTAAGAAAACTCAACGGAAAGGTGAGTTTCTTCTTGTCAGCGATTCAGAGGCTGAAGCAGATAATCAAGAAGTAGATTGGGACAAATTGTCGGATGATGAATCAATGCCTGTTCAACCTAAGCAAAAGACTTTCGACACATCAAAAGGCAAAGCGCCAATGAATCCTCTATCTCGATGAAAAGAAAAAGACTGGCTCGACGTTTTGGACCAGCACGAGGTTTCGAAATTAACGAACCACTAGTTTCGGATTCTCCACCCCGTGAGGAACAAGTGTTCGTTAATGTGGATCGCCTAAGGGCATTTGAGAATCGTGAATGCATTGGCGAGAGGCATGTTAATATTGAGGCTCTACGAGACCACTCCCCTAAGTTTGGTGTTCTGATTGAACAAGCAACCTTATTCAAGTATGCCGATTCCCAGAAATGCTTGGATACTGTCTGCATCACGTGAGGACCTTCTATACAAATGCACGGCACCTTCGAGAAAATGAAAACGGTCCGATGGAGTTTTACACGAATATCCAAGGCACAAGGTTTAAAATTACTCCACAATTGATTGGCGAGGTTTTGGGAATGCAAGCCAGCAAAACAGGAGTTAATTACTTGAAGGGAAAGAGTTTGACAAACACGATGTGGCAAATGGTTATAAAGGGAATTTGTTTGGAGGGAACTCAATAACGGAGAAATCTGTCAAATCCAAAGAACTTCGTCTTGAGTACCGGTTCCTAAACTTCATCACATGTTACAATATCCTTCCAAATATGCAGACGAAAGTCTTGAGATGGGATCGAATGCTGTTTTTGTATCTCTTAGGACATCCGTCAGAGGCAATGGGATTAAATATCAACATTCCATACATTATTTGGAATAGAATGACGAGATATGTTGAGCATCCTCATCCCACTGAAAGAATCCCATTTCTATTGATTATAATGAGGATCTAAAGAAATTTCAGGTTGATATTAGTTCAACAACTTATCATCACTGCTTGGGCATGATCGATGAGTCCACCATTATCAAGTCCCTTCATAAGTTGCCCCATGTCACTCCAGTTCCTCCATGCGGAACGAAACCCAGTACCGGCATTCCGCATCACCATCACAACCAGCACCCGCATCAGCGGATGAAGCATCAGTCACATCCATCTACAAAGAACAACAACGATTATCCTTTGAGCATGAACAGATTTCGAAGGAACAGAAGAGAATTTCCAATGAGCTTGAGCTCATCACGGCAGCTCATATTACCATAACTAAGAAGGTCAATTCAATGAACAAGCTGGTGAAAAAGATGTTCTCTAAGATGGGCTGCACGAGCTGTGAAGACTCTGAATCTGATGATTGATTTCCTCTAATTATTTTTCTTTTGCAGGTTGTTTATTTTAGTTCTTACGTTTTCTTCAATTTTGAACTTGTTAACTCTCCTTATTTTGCAATTTTGGCTAACTTTGTGACAAAAAGGGGAGAGAATATTAGAACAGTTGAAACAATGAAACTATGATCGATTGTCCAGTTGTGAACCATGAAGGTAAGTATAACTTCAACTTTTGGTTTTCTTTTGTGATTGCATGCATGCCTCGACTAATTATTCGATTAACTATTTGGGCATGTAATATAACTAACAAGTTGATGTTAACTAACAATGTTGTGACATTTGGATTTTGAAAGCATAGAAGATATGTTGGTTTTTAACTATGATCCAATTACATATCTGAATGTATAAATGTCATGGTAAGTATAAATGAGTATAAACTTCATCTCTGTGTGTGTTTTTGAATGACATAAATTCTTGAGGTATCTAACGATTTCTTTTGTCAAGAATGATTTCTTTTGCAGAGAGTACAGATGTCTAAGTCTAGAGTCTGTTTTAGGAGTTTAACTCATGTATCTATCTTTATTTGGATCTCATTGTAAATTTTTGTTGTATGGTGATATCAACAAAAATATCTTTTTGAATTTTCTTGAGTGGATTTGTGTTTTGTCACGAAACCGCCAAAGAGGGAGATTGTTACGGAATTTGAGTTGGCGTATTTCGTGAATTCGGTTAAGTCTTGAAGATTGAAGATAAAGAAGGTTGGATCATATAACTCAATCTCAAGAAAGAAGAATTCAAAGGATAAGGTATTTTAACTAATTATATTTGGTGATCCGAATACTTCTTATAGTGTAGAAACACTTGGATGAATTTTTAATTGCATAAAAATAAAAAACTGGACATGGGACATGTTCAGGATCCGGATCAGACACTTCGATCCGGATCCCGAAGGGTGTTTGTTCGTACGCAAATTCAATCCGGATCGTAGCCTCTTTTGATCCGGATCCCGAACACTAGTTTTTACCGATATATGAACGATCCGGATCAGGCATTTCAATCCGGATCCCGAACATTGGTGTTTGGTGAATTGTATGAACGATCCGGATCAGGCACTTCGATCCGGATCCGAACCTTTGTTTTTCTGGAAACTGCCTGTCTCGTTACTGCAATCCGGATCGCCGAAATCCGATCCGGATCGCCGTACTGAAAATTACAGAAAAGGTTAGTTTTTGATTCTTATCCTCTTCCAACGGTTTCTAACCTATATATAGACCCTTTAATTCATCTTTTAGGGTACGACGAAAAATGGAAAAAATACGACCGAAATAGAAAAATCCACAGATAGAGAAGAAAGGAAATACTAGATTTAATTCTATGTTTCTTCATCTATTTTATTAATTTGATTCTAGGTTTTCCAAACTCAGATTTTGAGTAGAATCAAATTAATGAATACTTAGATGGTATTTCGATCTATTTCTAATCTAAGTATTCGGCGGATCATCACCACCCAAAAAACAACGATTTTCCCAAAATCGGCGCGTGGACTCGCGTGGCCTTGTGGATTCAAGGTGCAACCGCTCTCGTGGATTCGGAGCGAGGTACGTTCGTGGATTCGAACGTGCTACTGGGTGAAGACCCTGGATTCGGTCGGACGTCGTGGAGCGACGTTGGACGTCGTGGACGTTGGACGTCGTGGATTCGGCGTTGGACGTAGATCGTGGATTCGAGAAGCGTTGCGGAGCGAGCGGAGAAGATCAACTAGGAGCGTATGGAAAAGGTGAGTCGTGCTGTGAGTACAGTATATCACCTTTGTACGTGTTATAATTCTAGTGGATTTCACCGTGTTATCGGTCCCGTAGTTTTTTAACTCCGGTTTGAGTTGTCCACGTAAAAATCTCTACGTGTTATTTATTTTTCCGCATTGGGGTTAAATCAATCGCAAAGATTTTTGAGTGTTTATTGTTTACACCTATTCACCCCCCTCTAGGTTTTTTTTGTCCTAGTTTCCCCTATTTAGATCCAATGTATACATACCCAACACATCAATAGTCCATCGTAACGCAAAACCCTCCCGATTATGCCTTGGTCATGGAAGGCGGGGACAAAAACCAAGAAATATGGGCCTACCTCCGTCTTGGCAACCAAAGGGGTGCGTTACTCTGGTTAACTCTAAACCCGACCGCTTGGTCGCAAATCTATTGCCCCTCCACGACCGGGCACCGAACCGAGCAGCAACACCCCCCACTACAAACGCTCACTTTCCCAACTAGAGTATCTAAGCTCACTAGGTCCGCTCAACAAACTCGAGCCCCGACTAAACAAGATTTGCTAGCCCCGGGAGTTCCTTTTCTCAACCCAAAGGAGAACCCCAGACCCCATCTCGACGATTTCTACCACCATCGCAGTGTCTACAGTAGAGCCGAACTAGGGTGAACCACCATAGGGGAAGAATCCTCTTCCCACCCATACCTTGTCCTAAGATGCAAAAGAATCGGCCGCTCTCTGCTGTACCCTAAAACCATTAGCCCATAGAGGTACAATTTTAGACAAGAGGCTACCCATTTACTCACGCCCCTACAAAAATGGCCGACTCACCAACAACAAACACCGGCGGATTACTCTTACTATCAGTCACCTGTTACTAAACGACAACCAGAATGTCGGCTAGGGAGGGGTTCGAAAAACCAACAGCCCGCGCAACGATCTGCTGTGATAACAGCCGCCACCCAGTGCATGAAACCACAGTCAGCAGAGCCCACTGTGTCCCGAGCTTGTTGCATTAATCCATTGATTCCTAGCAACCAT
>JAQNDB010004531.1:0-23414 GCA_029204045.2 Tillandsia leiboldiana
TGGTGCCGTGGAGCTCTTTTCTTCATCACTTGAAAGACGACATTTGACGTTGAGTTGTCATCCCAAGTGACGACTTGCATCGCATCTTCTTTGCCGGATACTTGTTGGGACACTCCGTTGCAATGTGGGCCGTAGCCTCGACATTTGAAGCATTGTAGTTGTCCCTCTGACTTTTCTTATCCTTTTGAGAAGTTCTCTTGCTTTCTTGACTTGTAACTTGAAGTACCCTTGCCTTTGTTCGACTTTCCGAAGGATGAGATTACTGAATTACCCCTTCGAAAGTTGCGGCGAAACTTCCTTGTCAAGAGAGCGAGCTGCTTCTCAATTCCTCCATAGAAGGTTCTCGTCATCGTCTGAGGAGGATGTATCCGCCGTCTTCTTCCTTAGTGTTTTTCAACGCATAACCTGAAGACTTAGAAGTGGATGCCTTTCCAGAAGAATTGTTAGTAGTAAACGTCATTTCATATGTTTGTAATGAACCAACTAATTCTTCTACATGTATTTCGTCTGGGTGTTTAATAGTTTCAATGGCGGTAACCTTTGGGCGAAATCGTTCAGGAAGGTTCTTAAGATCCTTCTTACAATCTTAAATTCTGGAATCTTCTCTCCCAGGTTAGCACCATGAGTTTCCGATGTCTTGCAATCGTGTATAGTAGTCGTGAAAGATCCTTTTCTGCCATCACAGATAGAGTCAAACTTGCGTCGTAAGCATTTGCAGTTTTCTGTAATCTTCCCGGGTTAGTTCCCTCACTGTGTAACCTGAAGAACATCCCCAGATTCTTTCGCAGTCTCACATGTGAGCCGCGAGAGAACTCCAGTTTGGATAAGGCATAAAAATCGCATTAATTCATGCCCCATTGTAAGCAGAAGAATCTAACTCTTCCTTGGTCCCATTTCGACCTAGGTTTTAGGTCGCGAACATCTGAGATAATTCAGTTGGATAGACCATCCTAATTCAATGATGCCACACCCTTTCGTCGATGGACATTAAAAAGGCTTTCATCCGTACTTTCCAGTACGCATAATTTGTTCCATCAAAGAAGGGGGGGTCGATTGATGTTCCACCTTCAACCATTGTTTACAACCCTATTCCCGCTCTGATACCACTTGTTGGGTTATATGTAATAAGGATCTAAATAGGGGAAAAAACACCTAGAGGGGGGTGAATAGGTGTAAACGTATAAACACTCAAAATCGTTGCGATAAAAACCCAATGCGGAAATAAAATAACTCGCAAGATTTTTTACGTGGAAAACTCCATCACCGGAGTAAAAAACCACGGGACCCGATAACACGGCAGAAATCCACTAGAATTAAAACACGTACAAGGTGATTTACCGTACACACTTACGACTCAACCTTTTCCATACGCTCCTAGAGGATCTTCTCCGCTCGCTCCGCGACGCTTTCTCGAATCCACGATCTGCGCCCAATGCCGAATCCACGGCGTCCAACGTCGAATCCACGACGTCCGAGCCGAGGTCCACGGTCTTCACCCAATAGCACCCTTCGAATCCACGAACGTGCCTCGCTCCGAATCCACGAGAGCGGTTTGAACCTTGAATCCCCAAGGACACGCGATCCACGCGCCGCGATTTTTTTTGGGGTAAATCGTTGTTTTTGGTGGTGATGATCCGCCGAATACTTAGATCAAAGATAGAGCGGAAATACCATCTAAGTATTCAT
Organism: Tillandsia leiboldiana; assembly: GCA_029204045.2. Taxonomy (NCBI): domain Eukaryota; kingdom Viridiplantae; phylum Streptophyta; class Magnoliopsida; order Poales; family Bromeliaceae; genus Tillandsia; species Tillandsia leiboldiana. The sequence goes on from JAQNDB010004531.1 coordinate 1,687, forward strand.
TAGTTTGATTCAACTCAAGATGTGAGTATGAAAACCTAGAATCAAGCTAATCAATATAGATGAAGAAACATAGAGTATTCTCTAATGATTTCCTTTCTTCTCTATATGTGATCTAGAGCCGTATAAGATGATATATGAAAATGACGGCTATGTGGATTAACCCTAGCAAAAGAGTCATAGGGTCTATTTATAGGTTAGAAACCCTAGGAAGGAGATAAGAATCAAAAACCTAACATTTCTGGAAATTTACGGACGGCGATCCGGATCGGATTAGCTGTGATCGGATCGTCGTAACAAGTCAGGTAGTGTCCAGAAAAACGAGGTTCGGGATCCGGATCGAAGGCTTGATCCGGATCGTTCATACAGTTCACCAAACATCAACGTTCGGGATCCGGATTGCGAAGCCTGATCGGATCGTTCAAGAAAGATGGTAAACCCCTCAGGTTCGGGATCCGGATTTGTTACGGAATTTGAGTTGGCGTAGTTTCATGAAAGTCTAAGTCTTGAAGATTGAAGGTGAAGAAAGTTGGATCATTTAACTCAATCTCAAGAAAGAAGAATTCTAAAGGATCAGGTATGTTTTACTAAAGATTTTGTGTGATCCGAATACTTCTTGTAGTGTAAAAACACTTGGAAGAATCTTTCATTGCATAAAAATCAAAACTGGACTTGGGACATGTTCAGGATCCGGATCAGGTTGTTCGATCCGGATCCCGAAGGTGGTTCGTTCATACACCAGTTCAATCCGGATCGTAGCCTCTCTTGATCCGGATCCCGAACACTGAGTTTACCATCTTCCTTGAACGATCCGGATCAGGCTTCGCAATCCGGATCCCGAACGTTGATGTTTGGTGAACTGTATGAACGATCCGGATCAAGCACTTCGATCCGGATCCCGAACCTTCGTTTTTCTGGAATTGCCTGACTCGTTACGACGATCCGGATCACAGCTAATCCGATCCGGATCGCCGTCCGGTAAAATCTCCAGAAATGTTAGGTTTTTGATTCTTATCTCCTTCCTAGGGTTTCTAACCTATAAATAGACCTATGACTCTTTTTCATTGTGGTCGAAAATCCACATAGCCGTCATTTTCCTGTATCATCTTATACGGCTCTAGATCCACATATAGAGAAGAAAGGAAATCATTAGAGAATACTCTATGTTCTTCATCTATATTGATTAGTTTGATTCTTGGTTTTCATACTCACATCTTGAGTTGAATCAAACTAATGAATACTTAGATGGTATTTCCGATCTATCTTTGATCTAAGTATTCGGCGGATCATCACCACCCAAAAACAACGATTTACCCCAAAATCGGCGCGTGGATTCGCGTGTCGTTGTGGATTCAAGGTTCAACCGCTCTCGTGGATTCGGAGCGAGGCACGTTCGGGATTCGAAGGGTGCTATTGGGTTTAAGACCGTGGATTCGGTCGGACGTCGTGGATTCGACGTTGGACGCCGTGGATTCGGCGTTGGGCGCAGATCGTGGATTCGAGAAGCGTCGCGGAGCGAGCGGAGAAGATCCTCTAGGAGCGTATGGAAAAGGTTGAGTCGTAATTGTGTATGGTAAATCACCTTGTACGTGTTTTAATTCTAGTGGATTTCTGCCGTGTTATTGGTCCCGTGGTTTTTTACTCCGGTGATGGAGTTTTCCACGTAAAAATCTTGCGTATTATTTTTTATTTCCGCATTGGGTTTTTATCGCAACGATTTTTGAGTGTTTATACGTTTACACCTATTCACCCCCCTCTAGGTGTTTTTTCCCCTATTTAGATCCTTATTACATATAACCCAACAAGTGGTATCAGAGCGGGAATAGGGTTGTAAACAATGGTTGAAGGTGGAAACATCAACCGACCCCCGTTCTTCGATGGAACAAATTATGCGTACTGGAAAGTACGGATGAAAGCCTTTTTAATTTCCATCGACGAACGGGTGTGGCAATCAATTGAATTAGGATGGTCTAATCCAACTGAATTTATTGGTGATGTTCGCACCTTAAAACCTAGGTCGAAATGGACCAAGGAAGAGTTAGATTCATCTTCTTACAATGGCAAGGGAATTAATGCTATCTTTAATGCCTTATCTCAAACTGAATTCTCTCGCGTCTCGGCATGTGAGACTGCGAAAGAAATCTGGGATGTTCTTCAGGTTACACATGAGGGAACTAACCTCGTGAAGATTCAGAAACTGCAAATGCTTACGAGCAAGTTTGACTCTATCTTAATGGCAGAAAATGAATCTTTCACGGACTACTATACACGATTGCAAGACATCGTAAACTCATGTGCTAATCTGGGAGAGAAGATTCCAGAATTTAAGATTGTAAGAAAGATCTTAAGAACTCTTCCCGAACGATTTCGCCCAAAGGTTACTGCCATTGAAACTATTAAACACCCGGACGAAATACGTGTAGAAGAATTAGTTGGTTCATTACAAACTTATGAAATGACATTTACTACTAACAATTCTTCTGGAAAGGCATCCACTTCTAAGTCTTCAGGTTATGCGTTGAAAACAACTAAGGAAGAAGACGCGGATACATCCTCCTCAGACTATGACGAGAACCTTTCTATGGAGGAATTTGAGAAGCAGCTCGCTCTCTTGACAAGGAAGTTTCGCCGCAACTTTCGAAGGGGTAATTCAAGCAAATCTCCATCCTTCGGAAAGTCGAACAAAGGCAAGGGTACTTCAAGTTACAAGTCAAGAAAGCAAGAGAACTTCTCAAAGGATAAGAAAAGTTCAGAAGGACAACTACAATGCTTCAAATGTCGAGGCTACGGCCACATTGCAACGGAGTGTCCTAACAAGTATCCGGCAAAGAAGAAGGCGATGCAAGTCGTCACTTGGGATGACAACTCAACGTCAAATGAGTCGTCTTCGAGTGATGAAGAAAAGAGCTCCACCGCATTCCACGCGTCCGTATCTTCACCCTTCATGTGCTTTATGGCAAGTACATCCGAGTCGTTGTCCAACTCCACTGTTGAAAAGAATGCAACGGACAACGAATCGGATGATTCGGAAGGTGAAGATTTTGCTCTAGCCTACCACAGACTTTTGAGGGACTCAAAGAAAGTGGCTAAGCAAAACAAGAGTTTGAGAGGGAGAGTGCATGATCTCGAAGAAGAAGCAAAAAGAGCGACTTCTCTCTCAAACGCTCTTGAAGTGGAAAGGGAAAACCTGATAAAGGCAAATGTTTCCCTTCAAGAGTCCAATGAGCAACTTGAGAAGGAACATACAAATCTGGTGGATAACGCGAATCACTTCTCAAAGCTCTACAACGAGGCTCGACAGGATAACCTGGAAATGACAAAGACCATTTTCCAACTCAAGAATGACTTACAGCGATTCTCTTCAGGAAGGAGTAAGTTGGATAGACTTCTTGGTCGTGGTCAATCAAATCGGTTCGGCCTCGGATACACTCAAACTGGAAACAGTCCAAGTTCGAGTGAGACAGTTTTTGTGCCTCAGTCGGTATCTCCTCCTCCGACACCGGAATTCAAGACAAACAACGACAACAAACCTACTTCATCCTCTTTGGGATCGTCAAGATCTAAGGTATGTTTTCGTTGTGGTGTTTCAGGGCACATAAGAAGATATTGCAAGACGGGAGTCGAACGCTCATCTCAAGGACCTCTTGCAACAACTACCAAAAAGGCTCCTCCCCGAAAATCAAAGCAAAACTTTTCAAATGAAAAGAGACTTGGTAGTTCATCGCGCAAGACGATTTCATCAAGGAACAACAATCGCTATAACAAGACGCCTTCACCTAGGCATATAACTTCACGACCATTACCGACGCACTCCAAAAGGGTTTGGGTGCGCAAAGGTGAAATTTTCCCTTGTCTTGTTTCCAATGTTTCCTTGCATGCATATGATAGTTCGTCTTGGTATCTGGATAGCGGGTGTTCCCGTCACATGACCGGTGACAAAAATAGTTTTCAAAATCTTGAGAAAATCTCCGGAGGACACGTAGTTTTCGGAGACGGTCGATCTTCCAAAATTGTTGGAAAAGGGACGGTAGCTAATCCAGATGGCCCGATTTTGAAAAACGTCTTATTTGTTGATGGCCTTAAGACTAACCTCATAAGCATAAGTCAACTTTGCGACAATGGTTTTTCAGTTAACTTTTCATCTGTTGAATGCGTTGTAACTGATAAGGACCATGTCTTCTTTTTAAAAGGGGTTAGATCTGAAAACAATTGTTATGTTGTTCCTAATAAATTTTCTGAAAATTGTAACTTAGCCGCTTTGAATAATGAAACTCTTTGGCATGAAAGGCTAGGTCACTTAAATTTTAAGGAACTTACTAGAATTTTAAACAAGGACGTGGTCAAGGGGGTTCCAAAGCTTTTATTTAAACAAAACGTTGTGTGTGGTGGTTGCCAAAAGGGAAAACAGTCTAGGACTGCACACAAGAACTTGAACCACGTTGGTACAAAACGGCCCTTGGAACTTTTGCACATGGACTTAATGGGGCCGACCCGTCAACCATCTTTGGGAGGTAAATGGTACATTTTTTTATTGGTTGATGATTTCTCTCGGTTTTCTTGGGTAGCATTTTTAAAAGAAAAAGCTGATACGTTTGACTCTTTTCATGAGATTTGCCATCGTATTACGATTGAAAAGAATGAAAAGATCATTCGTGTTAGAAGTGATAGAGGTGGAGAATTCATAAATTCAAAATTCATTGATTTTTGCACTTCAAATGGCATTAGACATGAATTCTCGGCACCCTATACACCTCAGTAGAATGGTGTTGTTGAGCGCAAGAACAGGGTTGTTCAAGAGATGGCGCGTGTGATGCTTCATAGCCGGAATTTACCGCTACATTTTTGGGCTGAAGCCGTGAACACCGCTGTCTATGTCATTAATAAAGTTTACTTGCGCCCAGGAACTTTAAATACACCATATGAGCTGTGGTTTAGTAGAAAACCCAACATCAAATATTTTCGTGTCTTCGGGAGTCGATGTTACATTTTACGTGACCGTGAAAATCTTGGAAAGTTCGACTCTCAAAGTGATGAAGGGATCTTTCTGGGTTATTCTACGAATAGCAGAGCATATCGAGTATTTAACATTGAATCTAAGACGATCGTAGAATCTATAAATGTTAAAGTAGATGAAGCTTTTCACTTTGGATCTGGAAAATCTACCCTCGATATCTCTCTAGATGATGATTCTCCTGCTAATGCATCTTCTCATAATAATACTTCCAATATTAATGATGCATCTAATGGTTCTTCAAGTTTATCTGATGTGCAGGAATCATCTCATGTATCTCCGAGTACTCCGTTTCAACAAACGTTACGAATCTCCAAGGATCATCCGGAATCGAATATTATTGGAGATCCACAAGAAGGAGTCAGAACTCGGAGGCAGTTGGTTTGTGGATTCGCCTGCTACGTATCTTTAATCGAACCAAAGAACATAGATGAAGCTCTTCAGGATGACTACTGGATTAAAGCAATGCAGGAAGAGCTCCATCAATTTGAGCGAAACAAAGTCTGGGAATTAACGAAGCCTCCAAAGCAACACAATGTGATAGGTACCAAATGGATCTTCAAGAACAAGAAAAATGAGGATGGTACTATCATCAGGAACAAGGCACGATTAGTTGCTCAAGGCTATTCTCAAGTAGAAGGTATAGACTTTGATGAAACATTCGCCCCTGTAGCTAGACTCGAGTCCATTCGTATACTATTTGCTATTGCTTGTCATTTTAAAATCAAATTATTTCAAATGGACGTTAAGAGCGCATTTCTAAATGGGTTTTTAAATGAGGAAGTTTATGTGGCTCAACCGAAAGGTTTTGTAGATCATAAACAACCTAACCATGTTCTTCGTTTGAAAATGGCTCTTTACGGTCTGAAACAAGCACCGCGAGCATGGTACGAAAGGTTAACAAAGCACCTTTTGGAGAAGGGCTATACTCGAGGGGGAGCTGATAGGACTCTCTTTGTGAAACATTATCAAAGCAATTTCATTGTAGCACAAATCTATGTCGATGACATTGTATTTGGCGCAATAAGAGATAATGATGCTTCTAAATTCGCGGAGACCATGGAAAGCGAATTTGAGATGTCCATGATGGGCGAATTGACTTATTTCCTTGGATTGCAAATTAAACAAAATGATGAAGGTATTCACTTGAGTCAATCCAAGTATGCAATGGAGTTGGTCAAAAAGTTTGATCTAGAAAATTGTAAAGATTTTCCGACTCCAATGGGAACTAGCCACAAGGGACTTGGAAGTGAATCACAAAGTGAGAATGTAGACGAGAAACTGTATCGAAGTATGATTGGAAGTCTACTTTACCTCACGGCTAGTCGCCCGGATATATCTTTTGGTGTTGGGATTTGCGCGAGATATCAATCAGCACCAAAGGAGGTTCACCTGAAAGCGGTGAAAAGGATCATCCGGTATATCAAAGGATCAATTAACTTCGGAATTTGGTATCCTATGGGAACAAGTTTGGATATTGTTGGATACTCAGATGCCGATTGGGCAGGATCAGTGGATGATCGGAAAAGCACGAGTGGTGCATGCTTCTATCTTGGCCATTGCCTTGTTGCATGGCACAGTAAAAAACAGAACTGCATAGCACTCTCGACTGCCGAAGCGGAATACATTTCAGCTGGAAGTTGCTCAACTCAACTCATTTGGATGAAAAGCGTATTGAGCGACTTCCGCATTTCAGCATCTTCGGTAACAATTCTTTGTGACAACACAAGTGCAATTAACATTTCTAAAAACCCTGTGTTGCACTCTAGAACAAAACATATTGAACTTAGATATCATTTTCTTAGAGAGCTAGTTGAATCAAATACTCTTCAACTTTCATATATTTCAACTGAGGATCAATTAGCTGACATTCTAACAAAACCTTTGGATCAAAACGTTTTATTCATTTACGAAAAGCAATTGGAATGCTTTCCTTGAAATAAACTTCTTTTTGAAACCTTTGCTTAGGATAGGTTTTGTATTTGTTTTTGTTTTGTTCATTATCTATGTTTGTACATAGGACATTAATTGAGCATAGATCATAATTGACTTTAATTGCATCTTTTCGCACATTTAGAAATTTATTATGCTTTTGCCATCATAATATTTCACTGTTGTAATGATCATTTATGTTAATTAAATCATCTTCTAAGTGATCAAAGTCAATTTCTCTCTCTCTATGATCTCTTGGTATAGTCATTATCTTATTTGACTGCTTAGTCGAGTATGAAATCGAGATCAATATTTGGTTGAATACTTTATATCTTAAATAATTGATAGCCAATTGAGGGGGAGTCATAGAAAAAGTAAAATGCTCAAAAGATGTGGAAAGAGTTACATCCCAATGAGGAGTGTGAAAACTACCACCACATGGAGGAAAGAGCAACCACCTCGGTCGTCCGAGTATTGTGTGCAGCTACCACATGTATACCAAGCATGGTTGTTCAAATTTTTGATTAAGTAAAATGCATGTTGAAATACTTGACTCCGTCAAATTTTAAGGTTGGTATAAGGTGGGTTTTTAAAGAAAGATGCTCAAAGAGCCACTCTCTTCAACAGATTGTCTAGATACATTATCTATTATATTTGGGATTTCAAACATCTATTGATCTTTGTATTTCATTTTCTTTACTGAATTGATGATTTGATAAAGGCATTACTCATAAGATCAAGTTAGATGTAATTGAAGGTGTTCAACTTTAAGGGATTTAATTTTTGTAAATTTTCGTTTCATTTTTGGATATTATTGATAGATTTGGCATAATCTAATTCTTGTTGTATGAAACGATGATTTTTGTTTAAAGTTGATACACATTTGTGCTTACAATCTTTTTCTGGTTTTTCTTGAATTTCTCTGAAATTTTCTAAAGAAAAAGTTGGAGCCGATCCGGATCGGGCCAGATGATCCGGATCCCGAACGCAGGAATTCTTCTGCGGGCTGACAATCCGGATTGTATCTGCCGATCCGGATCCCGAACTGTAGAGTTCCGGAGCTTCGGGCAGTGTGCCGACTCCACGGGGCCGCCTGGTATTGTGGAAATACCTTCAGCAGTTTCTGTTTGTATTTACAGAGAGGTTCGGGTGGTCCCGGAGCGACGCGGAAGTCTTTTTGAAGGAAAGTGAGTTGGCGTCGGCTTTAGAGCTTGCGGGTCGAGCTGGGGCTTCTTGGATGGTTTTGATGTGAGTTGAACCCTTGGGACATGTGTAATATGTTTTTACAGGGGTGTTCGGTTGGTTTCGGGGTGATGCGGAAGTCCCGAGGCGAGAAAGTGAGTTGACGGGGCGATTCTGGAGATTTTCGAGCTGTTTCTGGGAGTTTTGGGTGGCTGGTTCCGGAACCAGGTGCTTGGTTCCGGAACCAGGGGCTGTGTACCGGTACCAAGTGGGTGGTACCGGTACACAGGCACAGGGGGAGCCCGATATGGCCCGGACTTGCACAGTAAACCGAGGTATGGGCTTCTTCTGTTCCAACTACTCCCGCGTTGATTTTTATACCCCTCAACACAGCTCCCTCACCCTTATCTCATCCCTTATCCATCCTCCTCCATTCCTTGCTGCCTGAGAAGAAGAAGAAGAGGAGGAAGTAGAGGAGAAGAAGCAGGGAGTCCTGGTTCGTGCTGCTTGAGGGTGTTGACCGGGTCAACCTGCGCACGCGAGGAGCAAATTGAGGTAAATTGATTGTTGGAGATTGTGGATTTGGACTCTTTGATTCTCCTCTTGGGTTTTATTGTTGGATTTGAATGGTAATTTGAGTTAATTTCTATCCTTGCTCTCTCCCTGTGCTCTCGGGCTGCATGCATGCAGAGGGAATACTGTGCAAATCCGCAACTCTACGCATGCTTGATTCGTGGACTGGAGTGATCGGATTGAGCTGAGATTTTTATGGTGGCCTAGCTGGGTGCTGTGGAGGTTGTTTGGAGCTCCGTGGATTTTTTCCGAGACGCGCGACGGTGCGCGCGCGCGCGAGAGGCGCAGTTCAGTTTTTCGTCAGATTGCGCCCGTTTCTTCACCGATTTTCGGCGCGGCCTTCAGAAAGCATTTGAGGTGGGTTGGATTTTCTTCTAAAAATCGTGGAATGCCCTCTAATGCTTCAGAACGCACTTTGATCATGTCAAAACTGTATATTTTAGCTGTTAAATGATCTGATAGTTGCCTAGAAAATTATAGAAATATTATCTGAACCCCAGAGTATTTTTAGTGGACTCTTGACATTATATGACACTAGACTGTGCACTTGGTTGGCCTCATTTAAGCTCCCGAACCGTTTTAAAAATCCGAATGCTTGTTTTATTGGAAAACCGACTTTTAAAAATGGTTTTAAAATGTCTGAGGGTTCTAGTGATGCTGCATGGGTTCGGGGAGCATGTTCTCTCGTGCCGGGGGGCCGAGGAGATATTTGTTGATTATTAGAGCCTTTCTGTGGCTTTTTGAGTTTTACTAGTGTCATTGGGGGTTCTATTTGAGCACTTCAGATTCAGTCGTGGAGTTTACTCCGACCTTGACGTGAGTGTGTGTCGTGTATCCACTGTGTTTCCGATCTATTTGATCGTGGATTATAGCCTGCTGAGCCTGGCACGTTTGCCAGTTATGAGATACTTGAGATACTTGAGTTCGGTGGGGTCGCTCCCCTCGAGCTACGCCCCGGGTGCGATGATGATACCGAGCCTGACGAGGCTGCGATGAGTTACTGAGAGTCCTTGAGGGACACCCTACGTAAGTCCGTTCCTCCGGGATGTGCGGCAGTAGATGAGCGCAGGCTTGACTTTGACCTGACTGGTCCAAAGAGGACAGTCATTGAGATTTGGGCGAGATGTGTGAGTGAGCTACATTGCATGTTCATAGATGAGTACTTTTCCTTTGAGCATATGTAGAGGCATATAGGGGTAGATTTCCAGCTTTCATATTTATCTATCTATCTATCTATTTGTTTACCTTTTGTGCCTCCGGTGGTCTTAGTGGGCATACCGTGTGCTTTGAGGACGGTACCCACTGGGAACTACCTTTGTAGTAGTTCTCACACCCGCTGCGGTGCAGGTTTTCCTGAGGCAGCTGCTCCGACTCCTTCCCGTGCGGAGTCTTCAGATCGAGGTAAGGGCGTGGCCGACTAGTCGCTTACCCGAGTCAGTTTAGTGGAGAGGTAGCAGTACCCTTTTGAGTTTCCACTTTTGTAGAGTGAGATTTTGAGAGATGTTATTTTTGTATCTTGAGGACAGCTTGTGTCTTGGATTTTATTTACTCTAGTACAGTTGTTCTGTTTCCTTTCTATAGCATATACTTACTTTTGCTCTGATATCTGTTGGCTATAGATTTATTTGCAGGGTAGACGCTTCGTCTGTACGGCAGTTTCCGTACAGATGGCGGATCTGTTAGCGAGCCCGGGTCGCAGTTTCGACCCCGGGGCGTGACAGATTAGAGTGGTATCAGAGCCTAGGTTTATAGGTCAGTGAGGACTTAGAGACCCTAGGCTTTTAGCTGGATAGTAGGTTGACTATCGAGAGAGACGTGAATTTCTGCGAGAGTCATGATTGAGTTGTAACTCCCCCAGGGGATTGGGGCGAGTAATTTTGCATGTTTATTCTCTAAAGGGGACATGTCGGCTGCAGACGACATTACGCTTTAGAATGGGTAACATGTATAGACTCCCGTTTGATTGGGTTGAGCGATTCTTGGTCCTGATGTTCGGTTTTGATTTCAGGATTTGCGATGCCTCCGAGACGTCGAGCTACGACGAGGGCTCACCCAGCCGCAGACGAGGAGCCTGAGCGGCAGGAGGCTCCACCGGTTGATCAGGGAGAGGTTCAGGCGCTGCGGGCCCAGGTGGCCTATTTGTCGGAGGCGTTGCAACGCCAAGATGAGGCGTCCAAACGCCAGGAGGAGACAGCCAGGCGCCAGGAGGAGACAGTTAGGCGCCAGGAGGAGGCAGCCAAGGGCCAGCAAGAGAATGTGGAACGGTTGGTGAGGTTACTCGAACAGAGGGCACCTCCAGCGGCGCCCCCAGTAGCTACCTCGGCGACCTCGTCACAGATTGCTCCTTTGACGGAGGCAGAGCAGAGAGAGCTCACGGATCGACTGTCTTATATTAGCTAGTTCCATCCCCCGTGGTTCTCTGGTCTGAGCTCGGAGCCGTGGGAGGTCGAGAACTGGATAGCAGCTATGGAAAAATTATTCGAGAATCTTTTCATCAAGGAGGAGTATCAAGTGCACCTGGGAACTCACTTTTTGGAGAAAGACGCCGAGACTTGGTGGCGTCGGGTTCGCCCTGTTGGACCGCCGGGCGTACAGTTGCTGACTTGGCACGAGTTTCGAGCTTTACTGCGCGGGGCTTACTTCCCCGACAGTGCAAAGCAGAAACTCGAAGGAGATCTTCGACGGCTACAGCAGGGTAGCCGACCCCTACAGGAGTATATACGAGAGTTTCAGCGCTTACTGAACAGTGTTCCATACGTCGCCCTAGATGAGCCGCAGAGGGTTGATCTATTTGAGAGAGGATTGCACCAGGATATCTACCATCACGTCCACTCCCATCGGTCACCTACCTTGGACGCAGCTATTGAGCGAGCTCGATGGGTCTCCCGAGGGACCGTTATTATGACAGAGAGGGGCGAGGCGCCAGGGACCAGCTCCGGGGAGAAGCGCCCCACACCTCAGGATTTTGGGCAGTCAAGCAGACCGAGGCCCCCGAGACCACCGCAGCCACAGATTCAGCCTCGAGGCCGCGGGTCACAGAGGAGGCAGAGGCCAGGGGGTCATCGGCCGCCTAGGCAGCAGCAGCAGCAGCAGCAGTAGAGGCGTTCCGATCAGTGTGTGATTTGTGGCGGGCCTCACGCACCTCAGCAGTGCGAGCAGCGACAGGGCAGATGCTATCGATGTGGACAGCCGGGACATATAGCTTGGACTTGCCCGAGGGCAGGGTCATCAGCACCGTCGACTACATCGACTTCTCCCTTGCCCCTACAGGCAGTGGGAGCTTCGCCGAGCTTCACCCGGGGGGATCGTGCCACCTCCTCACGACAGTCTGAGAGACGACCTCCAGCGAGCGGGCGAGTGTACGCCGCTCAGGTCGAGGGTTCCACAGCTGCGGATCAGGTAGTAGCAGGTATTGTTCTTATCTCCTCTACCCGTGCTCGAGCACTTTTTGATACTGGAGCATCACATTCATTCATCAGTAGTACATTTGCATCTTCGCATGGGTTTGAGATTGGGCCATTGACTCATGCATTAGAGGTCCAGGTTCCGGGTTGTGTATTGCATGTAGATGAGTGCTGTTGGTCCTGCCCAGTGCAGTTAGGACCGTGGATTTTACCCATTGACCTGTTGGTCTTGCGCCGACTTCAGGATTTTGATGTGGTTTTGGGTATGGATTGGTTATCCCGGTTCTATGCTACTATTGATTGTAGATTGAGGACTGTGACCCTTCGGGAGCCGGGTCAGGAGGAGTATGTGTATAGGGGATGTCAGAGTGCATTGTTTGCAGTGACAGTGTCTTCCGCCAGAGCCCGACAGATGTTGAGTAGAGGCTGTGTCGCTTTTCTTGCGACTGTTGTAGAGGCGCCTACGGCGATGCCCGGACTCGAGGACATCCCTGTTGTCTGCGAGTACCCGGATGTTTTTCCCTCGGAGTTATCATCTATGCCACCGGATCGAGAGATAGAGTTTGTGATTGATGTAGTCCCTGGAACTACATCAGTCTCTAAAGCGCCCTACAGGATGGCCCCAGCAGAGTTGAGAGAGCTAAAGGCTCAATTGCAGGATCTTTTGGATCGAGGGTTCATCAGACCTAGCGTCTCTCCGTGGGGAGCGCCGATTCTTTTTGTGAAAAAGAAGGACGGATCACTTAGATTGTGTGTGGATTATCGAGAGTTGAATAAAGTGACCGTTCGGAACAAGTATCCTCTCCCCAGGATTGATGATTTGTTTGATCAGCTTCAGGGAGCTACGGTCTTCTCCAAGATCGACCTTCAGTCCGGTTACCACCAGCTTAAGGTGAGGGCCGAGGATGTGTCCAAGACAGCTTTCAGGACTCGGTATGGGCATTATGAGTTCACAGTGCTACCGTTTGGATTGACTAATGCCCCAGCCGCATTTATGGATCTAATGAACCGAGTGTTTCAGCCCTACTTGGATCGTTTTGTAGTTGTGTTTATTGATGACATTCTGGTTTACTCCCGAAGTGACACGGAGCACGAGGAGCACTTGAGGATAGTGCTGCAGCTTCTGAGAGAGAAGAAGTTGTATGCCAAGTTAAAGAAGTGCGCTTTTTGGCTTCGGGAGGTTTCTTTTCTAGGCCACGTAGTTTCAGCCGCAGGAGTGGCAGTGGACCCGACGAAGATTGATTCAGTTCGGGATTGGCCTAGACCCACGACGGTGACAGAGGTGCGCAGCTTCTTGGGCCTTGCAGGGTACTACCGTCGTTTTGTGGAAGGCTTTGCGAAGCTTTCTACTCCCCTCACTCGGTTGACTAGGAAGGGGATCAAGTTTGTGTGGACAGAGCAGTGTCAGCAAAGCTTCGAGGAGTTGAAGCAGAGGTTGATTACAGCGCCAGTCCTTTCACTACCAGTTATGGGAGAGGGATTCGTGATTTACAGTGATGCCTCCCACAGCGGCCTAGGATGTGTGTTGATGCAGCATGGTAGAGTAATTGCTTATGCTTCGCGCCAGCTAAAGGACTATGAGAAGAATTACCCTACACATGACTTGGAGTTAGCCGCTGTTGTCTTTGCTTTGAAGCTTTGGCGGCACTATCTTTATGGCGAGCATTGTGAGATCTTCACCGACCACCAGAGTTTGAAGTATTTGTTCACCCAGAAGGAACTCAACTTGAGGCAACGCCGGTGGCTAGAGCTGCTAAAGGATTATGATCTAAATATTCAGTATCATCCCGGCAAAGCCAATGTGGTCGCAGACGCCTTGAGCAGGCGATCAGGGCAGTCCTTGAGTTTGTTGATTACCCAGCAGATGCCCTTGAGAGAGCAGTTGAGGCGCTTGGATATAGAGGTGGTGTCCCCTGGGGTCTCTGCAAGACTTATGTCCATGGTCTTGCAGCCCGCTCTGTTGGACAGGATTAGAGAGAAACAGAGTGAGGACCCTGAGCTTGTGAGGATTCGAGATCAGCTTCGGCAGGATCAGGGTGGGGACTTTTCTGTGGATACAGCGGGAGTACTCAGGTACAGGGATCGCTTCTGTGTGCCCGTGGACTCAGAGGTTCGAGAGCTGATTTTGAGGGAAGCTCACTATACACCTTACACCCTCCATCCTGGGGGAACTAAGATGTATAGGGACTTGAGGGCACAGTTTTGGTGGCGCGGCATGAAGAGAGATATTGGAAGGTTTGTGGCTCGTTGTTTAACTTGTCAGCAAGTTAAAGCTGAGCATCAGGTTCCAGCTGGCAAGTTGCAGAGCCTTCCAATACCTGAATGGAAGTGGGACCGTGTCACTATGGATTTTATTGTGGGATTGCCGAGGACTCAGAGTGGTTCTGATGCCATATGGGTGATTGTTGATCGTTTGACCAAATCAGCCCACTTTCTGCCGATGCAGTTGAGTTGGTCCTTGGAGAGGTTACCACAGTTATATATGGACGAGATTGTGAGACTACACGGGGTGCCGGTATCGATTGTGTCTGACAGGGACCCGAGGTTTACTTCACAGTTTTGGAGGAGTTTGCACAGAGCCTTGGGGACCCAGCTTCAGTTTAGCACCGCCTTTCACCCACAGACTGATGGACAGTCGGAGAGGACCATTCAGACTCTGGAGGACATGTTGAGAGCATGTGTCCTGAGCTTCAGTGGCAGTTGGGATCGACACTTGAGATTAGCCGAGTTCGCGTATAACAATAGCTTCCAGGCGAGCATTCAGATGGCGCCTTACGAAGCATTGTATGGATGGAAGTGTCGATCGCCTCTATTTTGGAGTGACGTGGGTGAAAGGAAGACCTTGGGGCCAGATCTGCTTGTAGAAGCTGAGGAAAAGGTCAGGATCATTCGGCGACACATAGAGACCGCTCAGAGCCGTCAGAGGAGATATGCAGACAGGAGGCGGCGAGACTTGGAGTTTCAGGTGGGAGACCATTTTTTCTGAAAGTCTCGCCATCTCGAGGAGTTCGCCGATTTGGAGTACGCGGAAAGCTTAGTCCGCGGTTTATCGGGCCATTTGAGGTGCTAGAGCGCATTGGACCAGTGGCATATCGAGTTGCGCTACCGCCGCGGTTGGCAGGCACCCACGATGTATTTCATGTATCCACCTTGAGGAAATATGTGTTTGATCCCTCACATATCCTGGACTTCACATCCTTGGAGCTAGACGAGGACTTGGGCTATCAGGAGCGACCGGTGCGAATTCTTGCTCGAGAGACGAGAGAATTACGCAACCGGATCATACCTTTTGTTAAGGTTTTATGGAGTCATCATGAGGAGCGAGAGGCCACATGGGAGCCTGAGGATGAGCTGAGAGTTTCATATCCCCACTTATTTGAGTCGCCCTCCTGAGTTTTGATTTTTGTGGTTTCGAGGACGAAACCTTCTGAAGGAGGGGAGAGTGTAGAGTTCCGGAGCTTCGGGCAGTGTGCCGACTCCACGGGGCCGCCTGGTATTGTGGAATACCTTCAGCAGTTTCTGTTTGTATTTACAGAGAGGTTCGGGTGGTCCCGGAGCGACGCGGAAGTCTTTTTGAAGGAAAGTGAGTTGGCGTCGGCTTTAGAGCTTGCGGGTCGAGCTGGGGCTTCTTGGATGGTTTTGATGTGAGTTGAACCCTTGGGACATGTGTAATATGTTTTTACAGGGGTGTTCGGTTGGTTTCGGGGTGATGCGGAAGTCCCGAGGCGAGAAAGTGAGTTGACGGGGCGATTCTGGAGATTTTCGAGCTGTTTCTGGGAGTTTTGGGTGGCTGGTTCCGGAACCAGGTGCTTGGTTCCGGAACCAGGGGCTGTGTACCGGTACCAAGTGGGTGGTACCGGTACACAGGCACAGGGGGAGCCCGATATAGCCCGGACTTGCACAGTAAACCGAGGTATGGGCTTCTTCTGTTCCAACTACTCCCGCGTTGATTTTTATACCCCTCAACACAGCTCCCTCACCCTTATCTCATCCCTTATCCATCCTCCTCCATTCCTTGCTGCCTGAGAAGAAGAAGAAGAGGAGGAAGTAGAGGAGAAGAAGCAGGGAGTCCTGGTTCGTGCTGCTTGAGGGTGTTGACCGGGTCAACCTGCGCACGCGAGGAGCAAATTGAGGTAAATTGATTGTTGGAGATTGTGGATTTGGACTCTTTGATTCTCCTCTTGGGTTTTATTGTTGGATTTGAATGGTAATTTGAGTTAATTTCTATCCTTGCTCTCTCCCTGTGCTCTCGGGCTGCATGCATGCAGAGGGAATACTGTGCAAATCCGCAACTCTACGCATGCTTGATTCGTGGACTGGAGTGATCGGATTGAGCTGAGATTTTTATGGTGGCCTAGCTGGGTGCTGTGGAGGTTGTTTGGAGCTCCGTGGATTTTTCCGAGACGCGCGACGGTGCGCGCGCGCGCGAGAGGCGCAGTTCAGTTTTTCGTCAGATTGCGCCCGTTTCTTCACCGATTTTCGGCGCGGCCTTCGGAAAGCATTTGAGGTGGGTTGGATTTTCTTCTAAAAATCGTGGAATGCCCTCTAATGCTTCAGAACGCACTTTGATCATGTCAAAACTATATATTTTAGCTGTTAAATGATCTGATAGTTGCCTAGAAAATTATAGAAATATTATCTGAACCCCAGAGTATTTTTAGTGGACTCTTGACATTATATGACACTAGACTGTGCACTTGGTTGGCCTCATTTAAGCTCCCGAACCGTTTTAAAAATCCGAATGCTTGTTTTATTGGAAAACCGACTTTTAAAAATGGTTTTAAAATGTCTGAGGGTTCTAGTGATGCTGCATGGGTTCGGGGAGCATGTTCTCTCGTGCCGGGGGGCCGAGGAGATATTTGTTGATTATTAGAGCCTTTCTGTGGCTTTTTGAGTTTTACTAGTGTCATTGGGGGTTCTATTTGAGCACTTCAGATTCAGTCGTGGAGTTTACTCTGACCTTGACGTGAGTGTGTGTCGTGTATCCACTGTGTTTCCGATCTATTTGATCGTGGATTATAGCCTGCTGAGCCTGGCACGTTTGCCAGTTATGAGATACTTGAGATACTTGAGTTCGGTGGGGTCGCTCCCCTCGAGCTACGCCCCGGGTGCGATGATGATACCGAGCCTGACGAGGCTGCGATGAGTTACTGAGAGTCCTTGAGGGACACCCTACGTAAGTCCGTTCCTCCGGGATGTGCGGCAGTAGATGAGCGCAGGCTTGACTTTGACCTGACTGGTCCAAAGAGGACAGTCATTGAGATTTGGGCGAGATGTGTGAGTGAGCTACATTGCATGTTCATAGATGAGTACTTTTCCTTTGAGCATATGTAGAGGCATATAGGGGTAGATTTCCAGCTTTCATATTTATCTATCTATCTATCTATTTGTTTACCTTTTGTGCCTCCGGTGGTCTTAGTGGGCATACCGTGTGCTTTGAGGACGGTACCCACTGGGAACTACCTTTGTAGTAGTTCTCACACCCGCTGCGGTGCAGGTTTTCCTGAGGCAGCTGCTCCGACTCCTTCCCGTGCGGAGTCTTCAGATCGAGGGTAAGGGCGTGGCCGACTAGTCGCTTACCGAGTCAGTTTAGTGGAGAGGTAGCAGTACCCTTTTGAGTTTCCACTTTTGTAGAGTGAGATTTTGAGAGATGTTATTTTTGTATCTTGAGGACAGCTTGTATCTTGGATTTTATTTACTCTAGTACAGTTGTTCTGTTTCCTTTCTATAGCATATACTTACTTTTGCTCTGATATCTGTTGGCTATAGATTTATTTGCAGGGTAGACGCTTCGTCTGTACGGCAGTTTCCGTACAGATGGCGAATCTGTTAGCGAGCTCGGGTCGCAGTTTCGACCCCGGGGCGTGACACGAACGCAGTTTCTCACTGCGGGTAGCCGATCCGGATCGCAGTTATGAACTGATCGGATCGCGGCTAGGTTTTATAAAGAACAAAAGGGTTTTGATTTCTTTTACTCCAATCTTTGTTCCAAAGTTTCCAGAGCCTCTCTCTCTAGATTTCATCCTTCCTGGAAGCTTTCAAACTCAAGTTCTTCAACTCCAAGTAAGTTTTATTGATCAAAATCTCGGTTTTTCATCGTTTTTCTCTCTTCTTCCTCAAACGTCATGAATTTCTTGGATCAACTTTGTTTGTGGATGGTTTTTGATCAATTTCTTTTGAATAAGAACTCTGGGTAGATTAGTTTGATTATATGCTAGGTATTCTCCTGATTAACGGATTTTTAGGCTTCGATTTCTAAAATTTCGGTTTTAGGGCATATAATAAGGATTTTCGAAAATCATGCAATTGATCTATTTTTTTTTTAAAAAATCCTTTTGCAAAACTAATTTGATTCTTAGTCTCTCTACATGATTATGATTGTTTGGGTACAATTTTTCAAATCTTTGAAAATTAACAATTTTCTCATGTGTTCTTGAGTCGTTCCACACAGGATTCCTTTTCTCAAGAAACCATTAGCAATGGTGATCACTTGGATTGTTTTCCTACTTACTGCTATGGTACATACGAGAGACACTGCCAAGAGAGCTAAAAGGGATGAAGTTAACTGGGATGAGTTATCAGATGATGAAACACATCCTGAAGAATCGCCACAGAAAACCTCTGTTGCATCGAAGGGAAAGCCCATGCAGAAACATCAACGGAAAAGGCCCCGCTTACTGCTGCGGAAAAAGGAAAAGCACCAATGACTTCTTCATCCATTTTCCTAAAAAGAAAAGACTTGCTCGACGACCTGGACGAGCTCGAGGTATTGAAATAAATGAACCATGTCAAGAGAACCCAAGGAATATTTCTCAAATTGACACTGAATCAGAAGACGAAGAAGATTGTGACACATTTCTTGACGAAGTACAACAAGGCATGATGAAGAAAATAAGGTTTACCTAAAGAAAAAGAAGCTACTGAAGTCTTCCTCAATACCTTAAGCAGCAAGCCATGAAAAAGAATGTGCCAAGCAATCCACCCTTCTTGCCAAGACGATCTCCTCGGAATGAAGGTCAGACTGCTCCGTCAATCGTCACTCAACGTTCTTCAACTTCCAGAAGAACTGACCAAAAGGGAAATCTAGAGTCTTCCATAAAACAAGAACAAGATAAATGGCTCTAGAACTCAGAAAGATGTCCAAGGACATACAGCAGATGAAGCAAGAGTGTACTACGATCTCGGGAATGCTTAAAGGAATTTTGAAAAAGCTGGGTTGTACGAGCTCTGAAGACTCCGCCTCGGTTGACTCAGATTCAGATGCCTGAATCGTCTGACTAACAATTCTCTTATGCAGGAACTTTTATTCTTTGCAGATTTTTAATCCTTTTGTGCAGGTTTTTCAGTTTTTAGGACTTACTTTTAGTTCTAGTTCTTAAATTTCGGAACATTTTCGTTGATATTTTTTTTTAACTCTCCTTCAATTTTTTTTGGTAACTTTGGCTTTGTTGTGACAAAAAGGGGGAGAGAGTTTAGAGAACTTGAACAATGATATTGTGAAAATTGTGATCTTGTAGACATCAATGATGAACAATGATGACTGCATCAAGGTACAATGATGATGTGAATGAACATCAAGGTAAGTTGAACATCAAGGGAACTGAACAATGATTGTGAAAATCTTGCTGATGGAAGATTTTGTATACATCAAGGTAAGTATCACTTCAACTTCAACTTTGGTTTTCATCTTGTGATTGTTTGCATGTCTCGACTAACTATTCGACTAACTATTTGGGCATGTAATATGACTAACACGTTGATGTTGGACTAACTTTTGGTGACATTTGGTTTTTAATTGCATAGAAGATATGTTGGTTTTTGGCTATGATTCTCTTACATATCTGAATTCTCAAATGTCATGATGATCAGATAAACTCTATCTCTGTACTAGGTTTTGTATGCTAATATTCTTGAGGTATCTAACGATCTCTTTTTGTCAAGAATGATTTCTTTGTGCAGAGAGTACAGATGTCTAAGTCTAGAGTCTGTTTTTAGGAGTTTATCTCATGTTTTTAAATTTTTGGATCTCCATTGTAAATTTTTGTTGTATGGTGATAGCAACAAAAATATCTTTTTGAATTTTCTTTAGTGGATCTGTGTTTTGTCACGAAACCGCCAAAGGGGGAGATTGTTACGGAATTTGAGTTGGCGTAGTTTCGTGAAAGTCTCAAGTCTTGAAGATTGAAGGTGAAGAAAGTTGGATCATTTAACTCAATCTCAAGAAAGAAGAATTCAAAGGGATCAGGTATGTTTAACTAAAGATTTGTGTGATCCGAATACTTCTTGTAGTGTATAAAACACTTGGAAGAATCTTTCATTGCATAAAAAATCAAAAACTGGACTTGGGCACATGTTCAGTATCCGGTCAGGTTGTTCGATCCGGAGCCCGAAGGTGGTTTCGTTCATACACCAGTTCAATCCGGATCGTAGCCTCCTTGATCCGGATCCCGAACACTGAGTTTACCATCTCCTTGAACGATCCGGGATCAGTGCTTCGCAATCCGGATCCCGAACGTTGAGTGTTTGGGTGAACTGTATAACGATCCGGATCGAGCACTCGATCCGGATCCCGAACCTTCGTTTTTCTGGAATTGCCTGACTCGTTACGACGATCCGGATCACAGCTATCCGATCCGGATCGCCGTCCGTAAAATCTCCAGAAAATGTTAGGTTTTTGATTCTTATCTCCTTCCTAGGGTTTCTAACCTATAAATAGACCCTATGATCTTTTTCTAGTGGGCGAAAAAAAGGATAGTACCGTCATTTTCTGATATCATCTTTTACGGCTCTAGATCCACATATAGAGAAGAAAGGCAATCATTAGAGAACCTATGTTTCTTCATCTATATTGATTAGTTTGATTCTAGGTTTTTCATACTCACATCTTAGTTGAATCAAACTAATGAATACTTAGATGGTATTTCCGATCTATCTTTGATCTAAGTATTCGGCGGATCATCACCACCCAAAAAACAACGATTACCCAAAAATCGGCGTCGTGGATTCGCGTTGTCCCTTTGGATTCAAGTTCAACCGCTCTCGTGGATTCGAGCGGAGCACGTTCGTGGATTCGAAGGGTGCTATTGGGTGAAGACCGTGGATTCGGTCGTCGACGTCGTGGATTCGACGTTGGACACCGTGGATTCGGCGTTGGTGCGCAGATCGTGGATTCGAGAAGCGTCGCGGAGCGAGCGGAGAAGATCCTCTAGGAGCGTATGGAAAAGGTTTGAGTCGTAATGGTGTACGGTAAATCACCTTGTACGTGTTTTAATTCTAGTGGATTTCTGCCGTGTTATCGGTCCCGTGGTTTTTTACTCTCGGTGATGGAGTTTTCCACGTAAAAAATCTTGCGTATATTTTTATTTCCGCATTGGGTTTTATATCGCAACGATTTTTGAGTGTTTATACGTTTACACCTATTAACCCCCTCTAGGTGTTTTTCCCCTATTTAGATCCTTATTACATATAACCAACACGGATCAAGAGAGCTACGATCAGGAGTTGTGAATGGTGTTCTGACGAACCACCTTCGGGATCCGGACTTGAAACAACTGATCGGATCTGAACATTTGTCTTCAAGTCAGTGTTTTGAGTTTTATGCAATGAAAGATTCTTCCAAGTGTTCTAAC
>JAQNDB010004532.1:0-23414 GCA_029204045.2 Tillandsia leiboldiana
AACACAAGTCATCAAAAATAATCTTGAGATCCAAAGTCTATCAAGATGTAACGGATGTACAAAGATGCTTACAGAGATTTCCAAATGACATCAATTTGATTCTTACCCTTCAAATTTGAGATAAGCACTAAAACCTAAGGGTGGCTCTTTGAGCATCTTTCAACTATCCCACCTTATACCAACCAGGAGATTTGTTCAGATATACGAATTTGATATGAATCTCCGAATGCTTCAACTAACAAAATTTCATAAAATATTTTTCAAGCATCCCAAACCTTTGGCAACTTTTCCAACATGTGTGGTAGTTGTTTTCACACTCCTTTCGGATGTAACTCTTTCCACATCTTTTACCAATTCATTTTTATTCCCTTGTAAGAATGCAATCTCTTACGTGAAAGAATTAAATCCCAAATTTTAGTCTATCGGTTGTCTCACGTTTATCACAATGAATTCACACAATCGAGATAGAATATCATCTAAAATCACACATGATTTCTAAAATTTGATGAATATTATCAAAAACTCCTATAATGAATATCTTCAGAATTATGATTATGGAGTAAAGTTGATAATTCAAATAAAATTAAATTGGAGTGATTTGAAAGTGAAAACCCTTTTATTCAATGCATTGTTCGTTAAAATTCTTTTGTTTAAAAAAACAAAACATAAAAACGAAGAGCATTGAAAACATGTAATGCAGAGATTCAGAAAATATGAAAGGAAAACCAATCAAAGCATTACATACAGTCATAAGCTATTTAGAACTTAAGACAAGGAAAGATATCACCTTTCCGAATCCAAAATTGTCGATTTTAGGTTGTCCTGATTCATTGTGGTTGGGAGATGATAGCTTTGACTGTTGATCCACCTTAGGTCTTTGCCTCGCAGTGATCCACTTGTATGATTGATGTTGTGGCTCGTACCCTTTGGTGGTTTGAGTGAACTCCATTGACTTGATGTGTCTTTTGATTCCGTTGAGTTCGCTCCGTAGATGAAGTTGCCGAAGGACTCTTCTTTCCTTTTTTCGGGCAATTCTTCACCAAATGTCCTTCAGTCCACATAAGTGACAAGTTCTTCCTTTCATTTCATTGTGGAACTTGAAGCATGCACAGTTTGGTCCTTTTTGAATCCCAAACCCACCTTGCTGTTTGACCTAATCCGGACATACAATCTAGTTCTTGGAACCGGTTGAAAGCCTTTGTATGTCGAATTGAGTTCATGAACTTGCTTGGTCAAAACTTGTTGGTGACATGAATCTCCTCAAAACTGTTTTTCTAGAAAATCAATCTTGTTAATATGGGAATTAACGATGTTTCCGATTGATTTATCTTTTCCTGGAGGATTTTATTATTCTCCCTAAAAGCTCTCGTTCCTCCTCGAGATCATGAAGTTTGACTTTAAAGCAAATTCTCGTCTTGATTCTCAAGTCGTTGCTTCCTCAACTTCTTGATATGCGTGGCCATCTTCTTAGATTGTCACGCCCCGGGGGTTTTATTTAGCGGAAAACGATACGTCACGGTTTTATTTTAGCGGAAACGATACTTCAAAGTACGCGCAAAGTGCGTACTAATTTTTTTTTTTTTTTTTTTTTTTTTGTTTAGATTGTTTAAAAACCTCCTTCCCCGGCGCGTGCCCAGACCCGCCACATATACAGATTTACTCGAAAATCGGGCAGAGTCTCCTCTGTATATGCACGGCGTCGCGGCTGCTACGATAGCCGATTATGAGCAATCATTTTTCCCATTTAATCACAACAGTTCGAAGTAGTACGGTGCATGAAGACTAAACAATACCCGTGGCCAATCAAGTTGAAAGGATAAACTCACAGTTTTGAAAGCAGGTCCACACGACCCAAGGTTTTTTTTGAAGACAGTTTGAAAAGATGCCATAAATCCACAGGTTTTGGAAAACAGGTCCACACGACCCAGATTTTTAAAAATAGTTTTCGAAGTTCTTTTCTTTTCTAGTCATGTTGCTTTGAAAGCGGCCAAACGGGGACAATAACGGAAATAGTAGTGCATAAGTAGAAAGAAAGAATTCAACATCCACACGACCCCACAAGGGTATCGAGAACCACACAATAACCTACAGTTCTGAATGAAATGCAGAGAAGGTAAATAAAACAGCATACTAGGGCTCCCTCAGACCGACTGGCTACCAACTCGGCCTCACCGTCGCCTACCTCTACCCCCCTGGAGGTACCTGTCACAGAGTGGGTAGTCAGCGACACTATCATCAAAATAGTACTAAAGCAGTAAAGTAATACCAAGCCACAAAGTAATGCTAGCCGGAACAACCGCTCTACTCGTAATGGTAACTCGCAACCACCTGTACCACCTGTAGCACCTGCAACCCCGGTAACACCTGTACACCTGACCGCGTCGGGATCCAATCCCGGCGGTCTCACACCTGACTACATCGGGATCCAATCCCGGCAGTCCCACACCTGACCGCGTCGGGATCCAATCCCGGCGGTCTCACACCCTGACTACATCGGGATCCATCCGGCAGTCCCATCGCTGCCTCAGACCCCCAGCGGTCAGGGGCCCCCACTACGTCACCTCGTGGGGTAACACGGGTCAAAGACCGCCTTTCCGGAAAAGAGCACCCTTTGCGGTGGCCAAACCGCGGTGTGCGCGTGTCGCAGCTCGAGCATAAGTAACCAGTAACCAAGTAACCAAGTAACCAAGTATCCAAGTAACCATGTCACCATGTCACGGGGTAAGGTAGTACATCATAGAAACCATCAACGTTAGTACCGTTAAATAATGAAAAGTCCCTGTTGGATTACCAACATAATACTCAGCCTCGACCGTAAAACCCACCTGTTGTCGCGCTCCTGACTGATGTAAGGTTCTCTCGCGTCTCGGGTGCCCGCCAGGACCTACACGAATCTGTCATATAGGAGTCAGCGACTTAAGGCTTTGTCAGACTAATGATTAGAGCGCCCGGCGCCCTCTCACCTTGCGTATAATACGCACAGGTACGCGCCTGGTCCCGTACGGCTGGGCGGTGTACTAACAGCGTGCGGCCGTCCGCATGCGGAGGTGCCCGCAATCGGCGGCGCCCGCATGCGGCGGTGCCCGCAAGCGGCAGCGCCCGTATGCGGCGGCGCCCGCATGCAGCGGCGCACAAGCGGCGGCGCCCACATGCGGCAGCCCGCAAGCGGCCGTGCCCGCTGCGGAGGCGCCCGCAAGCGGCGCGCCACGCATGCGGGGGCGCCCTCATTGCGGCAGCCCGCAAGCGGCCGTGCTCGCATGCTGAGGCGCCCGCAAGCGGCGCGCCCGCATGCGGGGGCGCCCGCATGCGGCAGCCCGCATGCGGCGCGCCCGCATGCGGGGGCGCCCGCATGCGGCAGCCCGCAAGCGGCCGTGCCCGCATGCGGAGGCGCCCGCAAGCGGCTGCGCCCGCATGCGGGTGCGCCCGCATGCGGCAGCCCGCAAGCGGCGCGCCCGCATGCGGGGGCGCCCGCATGCGGCAGCCCGCAAGCGGCGCGCCCGCATGCGGGGGCGCCCGCATGCGGCATCCCGCAAGCGGCGGCGCCCGCATGCGGCAGTCCGCATGCGGTGCCGCCCGCAAGCGGCGGCGCCCGCATGCGGCAGTCCGCATGCGGTGCCGCCGTGCGCGCCGGATTCACGCGATGGCCCATGCCCCCTTCTTTTTCCTTTCCCCCCCCCCCCCCCCCCCCCCCTCTCGTCCGCTCCAACCAAGAATGGGGGCGAGAAGGCAAAACCCTAGCGTGCTCACCTCGGTTGTCGGAGGAAGAGGCGATCCGGGCCTGCGCGTTCGGCTACAAGGAATGTGAGGACGCCTCCTTCTCCTTCCTTGGTCTCGCCTCTTGGGTCCTCCGTGCAGTCGGTGAGGAAGCGGAAGGATTTGGTTGGGAAATAGAAGGGTTGGGGAAATGGGGTTTCGTACGTAGGGGAATTGTGGGGAATACGGGTAGTTAAGGGGAGTGTGGGGGTTTAAGGGGAGTGGGTAGTTAAAGGGAGTTACGGGTGGTTATGGGGGAATGGGTAGTTAGAGGGAGTGGGTGGTTATGGGAGTTACGGGTAGTGGGTAGGAGTGGGTAGTTATGGGAGTTACGGGTAGTTAAGGGTAGTTAGAGGGGGTAGTTATGGGAGTTACGGGTAGTTAAGGGTAGTTAGAGGGGGTAGTTATGGGAGTTACGGTTGTTTAAGGGGAGTTATACGACGGGGGGGGGGGGGGAAATAACGGGAACGGTTAAGTTGGTAAAAAGGGAAAGAACCCAGTTCAAGTTAAAACGGGTCCAAATCAGGTGCGAACTAGAGTCCGGTCCGTCTAAGTAACCCGCGTTAACAATCTGAGCCGTTAGCTACCTTCCGGAATTTATTCCGGGAGATTCCGGCGTCGGAATTCAGAACCGATTTCGCCGCCACTCTCCGTTTCGCGAGCCCTATTAACTAAAAATACCCGCGGGCCCCGACGGTCTGTCCGGAAACAAGTAATTATTCGATCATCCCCCAATTCCCCCGAAACGAAAAGCGGAAATAACGAACCAAAAGTAGACCCTTAAAATATTTTAAACTAGCGGCTATTACACCACTCACCTTTTAAAACGAGTTTCGTCCTCGAAACTCAACCTGATTTGCGGTAAAGAGATAAGGATAGCCCTCTCTCATCTTCGACTCTAGTTCCCACGTCGCTTCCCGCTCCTCGTGGTTGCTCCAGAGCACCTTCACATAGGGAATGTCTCGGTTTCGAAGCGTCTTACTTTCTCTTGCTAGTATTCGTACAGGGGTTTCCTCGAAACTTAGGTCCTCCTTTAGTTCGAGTGTCGAGACGTCAAGCACATGCGACGGATCGGGGAGGTATTTCTTGAGCATCGACACGTGGAACACGTCATGAATCCGGTGAGGTTCGGTGGTAGGGCAAGGCGGTAAGCCACTGGGCCGATCCGTTCCAGGATCTCGAATGGTCCCACGAACCGCGGGCTTAGCTTGCCTTTTAACCCGAATCGCTTGATTCCCCTGGACGGCGAGACCCGCAAAAACACGTGTTCTCCCACCTGGAACTCTAAATCGCGGCGTCTTCGATCCGCGTAGCTCTTTTGTCGGCTCTGGGCGGTTAATAGGCGCTGTCTGATGAGGCGCACTTTCCCTTCTGTTTCTTCCACCAAGTCGGGTCCCAAGAGCTTTCGTTCTCCCAAGTCGTCCCAACAGATCGGGGATCGGCAGCGTCTCCCGTATAAAGCTTCGTAGGGTGCCATCAGTATACTGGCCTGGTGGCTATTGTTGTAAGCGAATTCTACAAGTGGTAGGTAACGCTCCCAACCGACTCCCCAATCGAGTACACAGGCCCGAAGCAGGTCCTCTAGCGTCTGTATCACTCGCTCCGACTGCCCGTCTGTCTGAGGGTGGAAGGCTGTGCTGAAGTGCAATTTAGTCCCCAGGGCTTGTTGCAGACTCTGCCAAAACTTTGAGACAAAACGCGTGTCTCTGTCTGATGTGATCGACGCCGGTACCCCATGCAGTCTCACAATCTCGCTGAGATAGACTTGAGCCAACCGCTCTCTGGTCCAGGTTGTGTGAATCGGCAGGAAGTGTGCTGACTTAGTTAGCCGGTCTACCACAACCCATATTGTGTCGTGTCCTTGTGGTGAACGTGGGAACCCGGTGACGAAGTCCATGGTGATATGATCCCACTTCCACTCCGGTACCGGTAAGGGTTGTAATTTTCCCGCCGGTCGTTGGTGTTCCGCCTTTATTTGTTGACACACCAGGCAATGTGCTACAAATTGGGTTACATCCCTCTTCATCTTGGGCCACCAGAAGGTCTGCTTGAGGTCCCTGTACATCTTTGTGCCTCCTGGATGCGCTGTATAAGGGGCGCTGTGTGCCTCGGACAGAATTTCCTTCTTTAATTCCGGAGTATCCGGCACGCAAATCCGCCCGCGGAACCGTAGGGTATCATCGCTTTTTAATGAAAAGTCCCCTTCCTGGTCCGGGTGAGATCTTGTCTCTTACGAGCTGTAAGTGCGTGTCCGCCTGCTGTCCCTCTCGAATCTTTTCTAACAGTGTTGGCTTGACTACCAGAGTTAAAAGTTGCGCAACCATGCCCGCTGACACTACTTCTAACCCTAGTCGAGAAAATTCTGCGATCAAGTCGCTCTGCTCAGTTATCGCACCTACCGATCCTCCCTCCAGTCGCCCCTTCCTGCTCAGAGCGTCTGCTACCACGTTTGCTTTCCCGGGGTGGTATTGGATCGTTAGGTCGTAATCCTTCAGTAATTCAAGCCACCGCCTCTGCCGCAGGTTTAGTTCCTTTTGTGTGAACAGGTATTTAAGACTTTGGTGATCTGAGAAGATGTTACAATGGACCCCAAAGAGATAGTGTCTCCATAACTTCAGGACGAAGACCACTGCAGCCAGCTCCAGGTCGTGTGTTGGGTAGTTTCTTTCGTAGTCCTTTAGTTGCCTAGATGCATAGGCTATTACCTTCCCCTGCTGCATTAGCACACCCCCAAGGCCGATTCTTGAAGCGTCGCAGTACACCTCATAGTCCTCACCGGGTGTTGGTAGTACAAGAATCGGTGCCTCGGTTAGCCTTCTTTTGAGTTCTTCAAAACTTTCCTGGCATTTGGCCGTCCATACAAACTTTTCTCCTTTCTTGGTCAACCGGTTGAGAGGGGTCGCAATCTTCGAGAAACCCTCGACAAAGCGTCTATAATACCCCGCCAGCCCCAAGAAACTGCGGATCTCCGTCACCGTTGTGGGCGGCTGCCAGTCTATCACCGATTCCACCTTCTTGGGGTCTACGGCGATTCCTTTTGCCGAGATCACATGCCCCAGGAATCCTACTTCGCGTAGCCAGAACTCACACTTTTTGAGCTTAGCGAACAGCTTCTGCTCCCTGAGGGTTTGGAGAATCGTTCGTAAGTGATCCTCGTGCTCCTCGTCGGTGGATGAGTATATTAGTATATCATCGATGAAGACCACCACGAACCGATCTAAGAATGGTCTGAAGACCCGGTTCATCATGTCCATAAAGACTGCGGGGGCGTTCGTAAGTCCGAACGGCATGACCGTAAACTCGTAATGGCCATACCGGGTCCGGAAAGCGGTCTTCGGAATGTCCTCGTTCCGAACCCGGAGCTGGTGGTAGCCAGACTGTAGATCAATTTTTGAAAAGACCGTCGCTCCTCGTAGTTGATCGAAGAGGTCGTCGATTCTGGGCAGGGGTACTTATTTTTCACCGTGATCTTGTTTATTCCTCTGTAATCGATACAGAGTCGCAGGCTCCATCCTTCTTCCGTACGAAAAGCACTGGTGCGCCCCAGGGTGACACACTCGGCCGGACAAACCCTTTGTCCAAGAGGTCTTCCAGCTGCTCTTTTAACTCCTTCAACTCCGCGAAGGCCATTCGGTAGGGTGCCTTCGTTATAGGTTGAGTACCTGGCAAGAGTTCAATAGGGAACACCACCTCCCTTTCAGGGGGTATCCCAGGCAGCTCCGTCGGAAAGACATCGGGAAAGTCCCTCACCACCGGGATGTCTGAAGGTGTCGTCGAGGGTCGAGTAACCAGATCTACCGATGCCAAAAAGGCTACACACCCACCCTCTATCAGACTCCTGGCTCGAGTCGCTGAGATGACTGCCGGGAAGGAGGTGCTTTTGCACGCTAGGTACGCATTCTTAGGGAAACTTGGTTCTTGTAGTTGTACCATCCGCTTATCGCAGTCGATAAGCGCTTGGTACCTTGAGAGCCAGTCCATGCCCAGAATAACGTCGTACTCCTTCAAGGGAATCACAATTAAATCCCAAGGGCAAAATAGCCGCCCTAGCTTAATCGGGCAAGTGGCTACCAAAGTAGTCGCCTCCAGCGTCCCACCCGCGGTCTGGACCGTCAGTCTACTTTGAAGAGGTGTTTCCTCGAGGTCATGCGAAAACACGTACTCGCGAGAAATGAACGAGTGCGTTGCTCCGGTATCAAAGAGGGTCCTAGAACGTGAATTTAAAATGGAAGTTATACCTGCAAGTACGTGCTCCGGCGGGTCCGATTCCTGGCGGTTCATGGAATAAATTCGCCCGCCCGGTTGAGGTTGCCTATCCTCCTCGCGCCGCGTAGCCGGGGGCCTAGAAGCCGACCCCATAGGGGCTTTCCCCCGCCCCAAATATTGTGGTGACGGCGTGGAAGCGGCAGAGGAGGCTGATCCCACGGTAAGGGGGCAGTTGCGGCGGAAGTGCCCCTGCTTACCGCAACGGAAGCAATGGTCGGCTCTTTGGGAGCAACCTAACGCTCCATGCGCTCCCCCACAGATCACGCAAGGCCCGTCTCTTGGCCTCGCCTCTCCCGTAAGTGCGCTCCGTGCTCCCGACTGTGCCCTCCACCGCTTGGGAAGTCGGTTTCCAGCAGATGACCCCCCTCCATAGCTCTGCTGTTGCCGCTTCCTATCTTCATGCTGTGCCGGGACCTCCCTCCTAGCGCGGGTAACGGCAATCCCACGCTCTACGATAGTGGCCCGGTCAACCACCTTCTGGAACGTATGCAGGTCAGCGGCTTGAACCACCTGGAAAATATCACTTCGCAACCCATCCACGAATAGTTGCGCCTTGTGGGGTTCATCCCTTATAACGAAAGGGACGCAATTGGCCAGGCGCACAAATTCGCGCTGATACTCCATGACTGTCTTGTTCCCTTGCTGAATATGGTTCAGGTCGTCCTCCAGTTTCTTCTTGACGCTATTTGTGAAGAAGGCCCCAAACAATTCCTGCTTGAACGTCGTCCACAATAGTAACACGGTGCCCTGGGTAGGATCAGGACGCACCGTCTTCCACCATAGACGAGCGTTCCCCTCCAAAAAGTGAACTGCCAGAGGGACGCGTTCGGGGTCTTCAATGAGTAGGTCCTCAAACAATTTTTCCATCGTTCCCACCCACTTTTCGACTACCCAGGGATCAGTCGTCTCCCCCTCGAACGTGGGTGGTTCGAACTTCATGAAATCCGTCAGATTGGCCCGCACACGCTCTCGTTCCGCCCGCGTAACCGTCCCTCCCCTGGCAACGGCGGCGGCCGCGGGGGTACTCCCGCCGAGAGCCCCCGGCGCCGGCCCCACGAACGCTGATGCAGGTGCTGCCATCGGCGCCGTGGTTTGGGTATGTGCTAGCCCGGCTGTTGCCGCCGGTAGGGGGGTTGCCCCTACCCCAGTACCTGTCGCTTGCGGTACTGCAGCCGGTGCAATTGGTTCTGCTGGAGTGGCGGGAGCGATTGGTTGCTGCTGCGTCAATTGACGCACACGATCCGTAAGGGTCGCCATCTCCCCCGCCATCTCTCTCAATTGTTGCCGCAGGAGCTGGGTTTCTGCAGCTGCCGACGTCGTCGCATCTGTCCCTACCTCCTCGGCCGACGCTCTGGTCCGTACCATTGTCTGTACAGACATACTAACCAAAGCTTAGCACTCATCTCTGCTAGATGAATCATCGTAAAATTGAGAGAGAAAAGAAGCATTATCTATAAATCCCCTCCCCGATCTCTCACGTCTTAGCCCTTAAACCCTGCACATTTCATTTATTTGTAGTTAAGTGTGATATCCCGGTGGATGTTGGGCCGTCACTGTTGTGATTAAAGCAAGTCTCTGATACCATCTTAATCTGTCACGCCCCGGGGGTTTTATTTTAGCGGAAACGATACTTCAAAGTTTTTATTTTAGCGGAAACGATACTTCAAAGTACGCGCAAAGTGCGTACTAATTTTTTTTTTTTTTTTTTTTTTTTGTTTAGATTGTTAAAAACCTCCTTCCCCGGCGCGTGCCCAGACCCGCCACATATACAGATTTACTCGAAAATCGGGCAGAGTCTCCTCTGTATATGCACGGCGTCGCGGCTGCTACGATAGCCGATTATGAGCAATCATTTTTCCCATTTAATCACAACAGTTCGAAGTAGTACGGTGCATGAAGACTAAACAATACCCGTGGCCAATCAAGTTGAAAGGATAAACTCACAGTTTTGAAAGCAGGTCCACACGACCCAAGGTTTTTTTTTTTGAAGACAGTTTGAAAAGATGCCATAAATCCACAGGTTTTGGAAAACAGGTCCACACGACCCAGATTTTTAAAAATAGTTTTCGAAGTTCTTTTCTTTTCTAGTCATGTTGCTTTGAAAGCGGCCAAACGGGGACAATAACGGAAATAGTAGTGCATAAGTAGAAAGAAAGAATTCAACATCCACACGACCCCACAAGGGTATCGAGAACCACACAATAACCTACAGTTCTGAATGAAATGCAGAGAAGGTAAATAAAACAGCATACTAGGGCTCCCTCAGACCGACTGCTACCAACTCGGCCTCACCGTCGCCTACCTCTACCCCCTGGAGGTACCTGTCACAGAGTGGGTAGTCAGCGACACTATCATCAAAATAGTACTAAAGCAGTAAAGTAATACCAAGCCACAAAGTAATGCTAGCCGGAACAACCGCTCTACTCGTAATGGTAACTCGCAACCACCTGTACCACCTGTAGCACCTGCAACCCCGGTAACACCTGTAACACCTGACCGCGTCGGGATCCAATCCCGGCGGTCTCACACCTGACTACATCGGGATCCAATCCCGGCAGTCCCACACCTGACCGCGTCGGGATCCAATCCCGGCGGTCTCACACCTGACTACATCGGGATCCAATCCCGGCAGTCCCATCGCTGCCTCAGACCCCCCAGCGGTCAGGGGCCCCCCCACTACGTCACCTCGTGGGGTAACACGGGTCAAAGACCGCCTTTCCGGAAAAGAGCACCCTTTGCGGTGGCCAAACCGCGGGTGCGCGTGTCGCAGCTCGAGCATAAGTAACCAGTAACCAAGTAACCAAGTAACCAAGTATCCAAGTAACCATGTCATCATGTCACGGGGTAAGGTAGTACATCATAGAAACCATCAACGTTAGTACCGTTAAATAATGAAAAGTCCCTGTTGGATTACCAACATAATACTCAGCCTCGACCGTAAACCCACCTTGTTGTCGCGCTCCTGACTGATGTAAGGTTCTCTCGCGTCTCGGGTGCCCGCCCGGACCTACACGAATCTGTCATATAGGAGTCAGCGACTTAAGGCTTTGTCAGACTAATGATTAGAGCGCCCGGCGCCCTCTCAACTTGCGTATAATACGCACAGGTACGCGCCTGGTCCCGTACGGCTGGGCGGTGTACTAACAGCGTGCGGCCGTCCGCATGCGGAGGTGCCCGCAAGCGGCGGCGCCCGCATGCGGCGGTGCCCGCAAGCGGCAGCGCCCGTATGTTGCGGCGCTCGCATGCAGCGGCGCACAAGCGGCGGCGCCCACATGCGGCAGCCCGCAAGCGGCCGTGCCCGCATGCGGAGGCGCCCGCAAGCGGCGCGCCCGCATGCGGGGGCGCCCTCATGCGGCAGCCCGCAAGCGGCCGTGCTCGCATGCGGAGGCGCCCGCAAGCGGCGCGCCCGCATGCGGGGGCGCCCGCATGCGGCAGCCCGCATGCGGCGCGCCCGCATGCGGGGGCGCCCGCATGCGGCAGCCCGCAAGCGGCCGTGCCCGCATGCGGAGGCGCCCGCAAGCGGCGCGCCCGCATGCGGGTGCGCCCGCATGCGGCAGCCCGCAAGCGGCGCGCCCGCATGCGGGGGCGCCCGCATGCGGCAGCCCGCAAGCGGCGCGCCCGCATGCGGGGGCGCCCGCATGCGGCATCCCGCAAGCGGCGGCGCCCGCATGCGGCAGTCCGCATGCGGTGCCGCCCGCAAGCGGCGGCGCCCGCATGCGGCAGTCCGCATGCGGTGCCGCCGTGCGCGCCAGATTCCCGCGATGCCCATGCCCCCTTCTTTTTCCTTTCCCCCCCCCCCCCCCCCCCTCTCGTCCGCTCCAACCAAGAATGGGGCGAGAAGGCAAAACCCTAGCGTGCTCACCTCGGTTGTCGGAGGAAGAGGCGATCCGGGCCTGCGCGTTCGGCTACAAGGAATGTGAGGACGCCTCCTTCTCCTTCCTTGGTCTCGCCTCTTGGGTCCTCCGTGCAGTCGGTGAGGAAGCGGAAGGATTTGGTTGGGAAATAGAAGGGTTGGGGAAATGGGGTTTCGTACGTAGGGGAATTGTGGGGAATACGGGTAGTTAAGGGGGAGTGTGGGGGTTTAAGGGGAGTGGGTAGTTAAAGGGAGTTACGGGTGGTTATGGGGGAATGGGTAGTTGGAGGGAGTGGGTGGTTATGGGAGTTACGGGTAGTGGGTAGGAGTGGGTAGTTATGGGAGTTACGGGTAGTTAAGGGTAGTTAGAGGGGGTAGTTATGGGAGTTACGGGTAGTTAAGGGTAGTTAGAGGGGGTAGTTATGGGAGTTACGGTTTGTTTAAGGGGAGTTATACGACGGGGGGGGGGGGGGGAAATAACGGGAACGGTTAAGTTGGTAAAAAGGGAAAGAACCCAGTTCAAGTTAAAACGGGTCCAAATCAGGTGCGAACTAGAGTCCGGTCCGTCTAAGTAACCCGCGTTAACAATCTGAGCCGTTAGCTACCTTCCGGAATTTATTCCGGGAGATTCCGGCGTCGGAATTCAGAACCGATTTCGCCGCCACTCTCCGTTTCGCGAGCCCTATTAACTAAAAATACCCGCGGGCCCCGACGGTCTGTCCGGAAACAAGTAATTATTCGATCATCCCCCAATTCCCCCGAAACGAAAAGCGGAAATAACGAACCAAAAGTAGACCCTTAAAATATTTTAAACTAGCGGCTATTACATAGATTCCGCAAGAAGTTGTTGATATGCCTCAATGAGTTCTTCTTCGTCCGACTCCCCCTCACTTGATGACTCTCCGTTGGATGTTGATGTTTCATGCAAAATCAAAGGAATAGAGTCAGTGATTAAAGATGATAAACAAACATTAGAAGAGGGAATTTGAGAAGCATGTAAGGCAACGACTTTTTCCTCTTTACTTGAGGTCGATTCATTAGAAGTAGAATCGTCCCAAGTTTTCGCTTGCAAAGCCTTCTTTTTATATGATTTCGGAGAAGGACATTCCGTTGAAAAATGGCCGTAGCCTTTGCATCTATAGCATTGGATTTCCCCTTCGAAATCTTCTTTTTCTTTTTCTTTAGAAGGTTTTGCAAAGCTTTTGAGGTTAGAGGATTTAGAACCCGATGATCCTTTAGAAGGTTTCGTGGATGAAGATCCATCGGTTCGATTCTTCCAAAACTTCCGACGAAATTTTTTGTGATCCGCGCCAATTGTTCTTCAAAATCGGCAAAAGAGATTTCATCGTCGGAACTCGATTCGCTATCTTCTTCCTTTGTTGATTTGAATGCAATACCTGTAAGCTTAGAAGAAGACTTGAAAGAAACTTGATTAGTAGGAAAAGTCATTTCATAAGTTTGCAAAGCGCCTACTAATTCCTCTACACTCATCTCATCCGGATGACTAACGGTTTCAATGGCGGTAACCTTTGCCCTAAACCGTTCCGGAAGAGTCCGAAGTATCTTTCTTACAATTCTCGACTCCGGGATCTTTTCTCCTAAATTAGCACAAGTATTGATTACATCTTGAAGTCTAGTGTAATAATCTGTAAACAATTCAAGCTCTTCCATATGAATAGAGTCAAATTGACTTGTAAGCATCTGGAGCTTTTGAATTTTTACAAGATTAGTACCCTCATGTGTAATTTTGAGAATATCCCAAATTTCCTTCGCGGTTTCACACGCGGAAATTCGTGTGAACTCAGTCGAGGAAAGAGAATTAAATAAAGCCTTCATACCTTTCCCATTGTAAGAAGATCTTTCAAATTGCTCTTTGGATCATCTAGAGCGAGGTTTTGGGGTAGTAGAATTTCCTACTTTCTCAACAGGATGCACCCAACCGCATTCCACGGATTGCCATACCCGCTCATCAATTGCGATGAGAAAAGCTCTCATCCGCACTTTCCAATAAGCATAATTAGTCCCATCAAAAAGAGGAGGTCTATAAATATTACCACTTTCACCCAACATGATAGATAAACCTAAAACCCGCTCTGATACCAATTGTAGGTTTATATATAGGATCCACAAGGATCTAAATAGGTACTATCAAACAACTAGAGGGGGGGTGAATAGGTGTAATACTTATAAAACTCAATCTCAGTGCAAATATAAAAACCAATGCGGAAAATAAAATAGCACACCGAGATATACGTGGAAACTCCAATCCAGGAGAAAAACCACGGGACCAACATGCAATAACAATCCACTAAGAATAGAAGAATAACAAGGTGATTACCGACTCCACGGACTCAAACCCTTCCTTCAGCTTCTTCGGACCTTGCGCTCACCGATTGGATGTCC
The DNA here is from genome assembly GCA_029204045.2 of Tillandsia leiboldiana. Lineage (NCBI taxonomy): Eukaryota > Viridiplantae > Streptophyta > Magnoliopsida > Poales > Bromeliaceae > Tillandsia > Tillandsia leiboldiana. Next base: position 14,276 of record JAQNDB010004532.1, read on the forward strand.
ACGCAATAACAATCCACTAAGAAAAGAAGAATAACAAGGTGATTACCGTCTCCACGGATTTAACCCCTCCTTCAACTTCTTTGGACCTTGCGCTCCAACGATTGCACGTCCACTGCACACGTTCGAATCCACGAACGCTACTCGAATCCACGAGCACACGTTTCGAATCCACGAAACGCCTTTAGCACACCGAATCCACGATGCCACGTCGAATCCACGACGCAAACTCAGCCGGTAAGAATATTGGCTTCGATGGTGATCCTTTGCTTAGATGATCAATGAAGATCCATGGGAAAAATCTCTAAGCAAAGATTAGATCAATTCGACAAAAGATATGTTCTTGAAAGAACCGTCGAATTGACCTAAAAGAGGCTATAAAGAAGAACGATAAAAACCTAGCCTCTAGGGTTGCTCTCAAGTGTTTTATCAATTGATCGGCCGTGCTCCCCACGTTTTTGAGAAACCCTAAATGTCTATTTATAGTTTAGAAACCTTTGGAAAGAGATAAGAATCAAAAACTTACCTTATCTGGAAATTTTCAGGACGGCGATCCGGATCAGATTTACTGTGATCCGGATCGTCGTAACGAGTCAGGCTATTCCAGAAAAACAGGGTTCGGGATCCGGATTGAAATGCCCGATCCGGATCGTTCATATATTCCAGCAAAAACCCATGTTCGGGATCCGGATCGAAATGACCTTTGATCCGGATCGGATTTGCCAATGAACAAGCACCCTTCGGGATCCGGATTGGACTGTCTGATCCGGATCCTGAACATGTCCCATGTCCAGTTTTTGATTTTTATGCAATTAAAAATTCATCCAAGTGTATCTACACTATAAGAAAGTATTCGGATCACCAAAATTATTTAGTTAACCATACCTGATCCTTTTGAATACTTTCTTCTTGAGATTGATGTAACTGATCCACAATTCTTCAACTTCAATCTTCAAGACTCAAGACACTGAGTGTCAACTTGAGCTCTTGTTGAATCTTCTCTAAGTCTTTGATTGCTGATTGACAATTTGATCCCTTTAAGACTCCGACTCAACTCACTGACTTGACTCACGAAATATGCCAACACCAAAATGCCGTAACAGACTCATCTTCTTACAATGGCAAAAGAATTAACGCCTTATTTAATGCTTTGTCGGAAAGTGAGTTCTCTCGCGTCTCGGCATGTGAGACTGCGAAAGAAATCTGGGATGTTCTACAAGTTACACATGAGGGAACAAACCTTGTGAAGATTCAAAAACTGCAAATGCTTACGAGCAAGTTTGACTATATTTTCATGGCAGAAAATGAATCGTTCACAGATTACTATACGCGATTGCAAGACATCATGAATACATGTGCTAACTTGGGAGAGAAAATTCCAGAATTTAAAGTTGTAAAAAAGATTTTAAGGACTCTTCCTGAAAGATTTCGTTCCAAGGTTACGGCCATTGAAACTATTAAACACCCGGACGAAATCCGTGTAGAAGAATTAATTGGTGCACTTCAAACATATGAAATGACATTTCCTACTAACTATTCTTCTGGAAAGGCATCTACTTCTAAGTCTTCAGGTTTTGCGTTGAAAACAACAAAAGAAGAAGACGCGGATTCTTCCTCCTCAGACGATGACGAGAACCTATCTATGGAGGATTTTGAGAAGCAGCTTGCTCTCTTGACATGAAAATTTCGCCGAAACTTTCGAAGGGGTAATTCAAGTAAAACTTCATCCTTCGTAAATTCGAAGAAAGGCAAAGGTTCTTCAAGCTACAAGTCAAGAAAAGCAAGAGAGTTTTTCAAAGGATAAGAAAAGCTCAGAGGGACAAGTCCAATGCTTCAAGTGCCGAGGGTACGGCCATATCTCAACGGAGTGTCCCAATAAGAATCCGTCGAAGAAGAAAGCGATGCAAGCCGTTACTTGGGATGACACCTCAACGTCAAATGAGTCATCTTCCAGTGATGAAGAAAATAACGCAACGGCATTCCACGCGTCCACAACTTCACCTTTCGTGTGCTTAATGGCAAGTACATCCGATTCGTTGTCCAACTCCACCCAAGTTGAAAAGAATGCAACGGACAACGAATCGAGTAATTCCGAAGGTGAAGACTTTGCTTTTGCCTACCATAAACTTTTAAAGGATTCAAAGAAACTGGCAAAGCAAAACAAGGGTTTGAGAGGGAGATTGCAGGATCTCGAAGAAGAAGTAAAAAGGGCAACTTCTCTCTCAAACGGTCTTGAAGTGGAAAGGGATAACTTGATCAAAGTAAATGTTTCACTTCAAGAGAAAAATGAGCATTTCGAGAAGGAACATGTAAAAATGGTTGATAAAGCAAGTTACTTCCTGAAGCTCTACTCCGAGGCTCGACAGGAAAAGATAGAGATGATGAAGACCATTTTCCAACTTAAGGATGATTTAAATCGATTTTCTTCGGGAAGGAGCAAGTTGGATAAGATGCTTGGTCTTGGTCAAACGAACCGTTTCGGCCTTGGATACAATCGAACTGGAGACAGTTCTAGTTCGGTTGGGACAGTTTTTGTGCCCCAGTCGGTATCTCCTCCTCCGACGACGAAATTCACTGCAATCAACGACAACAACCTTACCTCACCTACTTCGGGATCGTCAAGTACAAAGGTATGTTTTCGTTGTGGTTATGCAAGGCACATAAGAAGAAATTGCAAGATTGGAGCGAAAAGAACAAATCAAGCGCCTCTTGCAACAACTACCAATGAGTTCACTCCCCGGAAATCAAAGAAGGATTTTTCAAAAGAAAAGAACATTGGTAGTACATTAAACAAGACGACGACGTCAAGAAAAAATGATGAATCAATCAAGACGCCTTCACCAAAGGTAATAACTTCACAATCATTGCCGACGTACTCCAAAACTCAAAAGGTTTGGGTACGCAAAGATGAATCCTTCCTTCGTCTTTGAACTACGTTGGTACCAAACGACCCTTAGAATTACTGCATATGGACTTAATGGGGCCGACTCGTCAACCATCCTTGGGTGGTAAATGGTATATTTTTCTTTTGGTTGATGATTTCTCTAGATATTCATGGGTAACATTTTTAAAAGAGAAAGCGGATACTTTCGACTCTTTTCATGAGGTTTGTCATCGTATTATGATTGAAAGAAATGCGTATTATGATTCAAAGAAATGAAAAGATCGTTCGTGTTCGAAGTGATAGAGGTGGAGAATTCATTAATTCTAAATTCATTGATTTTGCACTTCCAATGGCATAAAACATGAATTCTCAGCACCCTATACACCTCAGCAGAATGGTGTAGTCGAGCGCAAAAATAGGGTTGTTCAAGAGATGGCGCGTGTGATTGCTTCATAGCCGGAAACTCCCGTTACATTTTTGGGCTGAAGCTGTGAACACCGCCGTCTATGTAATTAATCGAGTGTATTTGCGCCCGGGAACTTTAAATACACCATATGAGCTATGGTTTTGTAGAAAATCGAATATCAAATATTTTCGAATCTTGGGAGTCGTTGTTATATTTTGCGTGATCGCGAAAATCTTGGTAAATTCGACTCTCGAAGTGACGAAGGGATCTTCATGGGTTATTCTATAAACAGTAGAGCATATCGGGTATTTAACCTGGAATCTAAAACGATGGTAGAATCTACTAATGTTAAAGTAGATGAAGCTTTTCATTTTGCATCTGATAAATCTACCCCTGATATGTCTCTAGATGATGATACTCCTGTAAATGCATCTTCTCATAATAATTCTTTCGATAAAGTTGATGCATCTAATGGTTCTTCTAGTTTATCTGATATGCAGGAATCATCACATGTACCTCCGAGTACTCCGTTACCTCAAACGCTACGGATCTCCAAGGATCATCCGAAATCGAACATTATTGGAGACCCACAAGAAGGAGTCAGGACTCAGAGACAGTTGGTTTGGGAGTCGCATGTTACGTCTCCATGGTAGAACCAAAGAACATTGATGAAGCTCTTCAGGATGACTACTGGATTGAAGCAATGCAGGAAGAGCTCCATCAGTTCGAAAGAAAACAAAGTCTGGGAACTATCGAAGCCACCGAAGCAACACAATGTGATCGTACTAAATGGATTTTCAAGAATAAGAAAAATGAGGATGGTACCATCATCAGGAACAAAGCACGTCTAGTTGCTCAGGGGCTATTCACAAATAGAAGGTATAGACTTTGATGAGACGTTCGCCCCAGTTGCTCAACTCGAGTCGATTCGTATTTTGTTCGCGATTGCTTGTCATTTTAAAATCAAACTCTTTCAAATGGACGATAAGAGCGCATTTTTAAATGGATTTTTAAACGAGGAAGTTTATGTGGCTCAACCGAAAGGTTTTGTAGACTATAAACAACCTAACCATATTTTTTGTTTGAAAAAGGCTCTTTACGGTCTAAAACAAGCACCGCGAGCGTGGTACGAAAGGTTAACAAAGCACCTATTGGAAAAGGGCTATACTCGAGAGGGAGCAGACCGGACTCTCTTTGTGAAGCATTATCAGGATAACTTCATTGTGGAACAAATCTATGTCGATGACATTGTATTTGGTGCAACTAGAGACAATGATGCTTCTAAATTCGCAGAAACCATGGAAAGCGAATTTGAGATGTCTATGATGGGGGAACTAACATACTTTCTTGGATTGCAAGTGAAACAAAATGAAGAAGGCATCCATTTGTGCCAATCCAAGTATGCAAGGGAGTTGGTGAAGAAAATTCGATTTAGAAAACTCTAAAGATTTTCCGACTCCAATGGGAACTAGCAATAAGGGATTAGGAAGTGAATCTCTTAGTGAAAGTGTAGACGAGAAGCTTTATCGTAGCATGATTGGAAGTCTACTCTACCTCACGGCTAGTCGCCCGGATATATCCTTTAGTGTTGGGATCTGCGCGAGATATCAATCAGCACCAAAGGAGGTTCACCTGAAAGCGGTGAAAAGGATCATCCGGTACGTCAAAGGAACACTGAATTTCGGAATTTGGTATCCTATGGGAACAACGCTTGACATTATAGGATATTCAGATGCCGATTGGGCAGGATCTGTGGATGATCGGAAAAGTACGAGTGGTGCATGTTTTTATCTTGGCCATTGCCTTGTTGCATGGCATAGTAAAAAGCAAAACTGCATAGCACTCTCGACTGCCGAAGCGGAATATATCTCAGCGGGTAGTTGTTCAACTCAACTCATTTGGATGAAAAGCATGTTGAGCGACTTCCGAATTTCAGCAACTTCGGTAACTATTCTTTGTGACAACACAAGTGCTATAAATATTTCTAAAAATCCTGTGTTGCACTCGAGAACAAAACACATTGAACTTAGATATCATTTTCTAAGAGAGCTAGTTGAATCAAATATTCTTCAAATTTCCTATATTTCAACTGAAGATCAATTAGCTGACATTTTAACAAAACCTTTGGATCAAAAACGGTTTATTCATTTACGTAAAGCAATTGGAATGCTTTCTTTGAAATAACACTTTTTGAAATCATTGCTTAGGTTAGGTTTTGTTTTGTGTTTTTGTTCCTTATCTATGTTTGTACATAGAACATTAATTGAGCATATGTAATTGACTTTACTTGCATCCTTTCATATATTTAGAAATTTATTATGCTTTGGATATCATAATAATTCATTTGATGCAATGATCATTTATGTCAATTAAGTCATCTTTAATTGATCAAAGTCAATTTCTCTCTCATATGATCTCTTGGTATAGTTTTTATCATATTTGAAAATTGAGTTAAGTATGAAACTCGAGATCAATTTTTGGTTGAATACCTTATATCTTAAATAATTGATAACCAATTGAGGGGGAGTTTGTTAAAATATTTATGCTCATAAGATGTGGAAAGAGTTACATCCCAATGAGGAGTGTGAAAACTACCACCACATGGAGGAAAGAGCTACCACCTCGGTCGTCCGAGTACTGTGTGCAGCTACCACATGTATACCAAGCATGGTTTTTCAAGTTGAATAAGATAAAATGCTTTTTGGAATACTTGACTCTGTCAAATTCCAAGGTTGGTATAAGGTGGGATTTTATTGAAAGATGCTCAAAGAGCCACTCCTTACAATAAATTGATTAGATATATTATCTAACATATTTGGGATTTCAAACATCTATCGATCTTGGTACTTCATTTTCTTTACTATATTGATGATTTGATAAACGCATTACTCATAAGATCATGATAGATGTCATTGAACTTGTTCAACTTTAAAGGATTTAATTTTTATAAATTTTCATTTCATTACTTGGATATTATTGATAGATTTAGCATAATCTATTTCTTTTGATGTGAAATGATGACTTTTGTTTAAAGTTGACATGCAAAAGTGCTTACATACTTTTTCTGGATTTTCTGGAATTTTCCTAAATTTTTCTGAAGAAAAAGTTTGAGCCGATCCGGACTGGAATATCCGTTCCGGATCCCGAACGCAGAAATTTCTGCGGGTAGCCGATCCGGACTGGATTCTTGATCCGTTCCGGACCGCGGCTAGGGTTTTATATGAAACAAAAGGGATTTGATTTCTTTTTACAACAATCTTTTGTTTCCAAGTCTCCAGAGCTTCTCTCTCTAGAAATCAACCATTTGGAGCCTTTCCAACTCGAGTTCTTCGGATCAAAGTAAGTTTCTTTGATCAAAATTCATTTTTCCACTGTTTTGCATTGTTCTTCATAAACGTGAGTGGAAATCATGGGTGGAATTCAATTCTAGATGGTTTTTGGTCAAATTTCTTTTGAAATAAGAACTCTGAGTAGATTAGTTTTGATTATATGCTAGGTATTCTCTTGATTAACGGATTTTTGGGCTTCGATTTCTGAAAATTCGGTTTTAGGGCATATAATGAGAATTTTGAAAATCATGGGATTGATCTATTTTTAAAATTCTATTTGCAAAACTAATTTGATTCCTACTCTCTCTACATGATAATGATTGTTTAGGTACAATTTTGCAAATTTTTGAAAATAAACAATTTTTCGTGTTCTTGAGTCTTTACTCGCAGGTTGTTCTTGACTAACGCACTAGCAGCAAAGATGGCCTTTGCTTGGATCATTGTGCTCATTGTGGCATTGGTAGGAACTCGTGCATCTGTTAAAAAGGAACAAGATGGCACACATCAAGAGGAGACGAAGAATGTTCCTCAAATTGAGTCAGAATCGGAAGAAGATGAGGGCTGGGACACATGTTGTAAAGAAGTACAACAGGCTGTTGATGACGAAGATAGGTTTTATTTAAAGAACAAAAAGCTAATGAAGTCTTCTTCAACAACCAAGCAGTACACTAGGCGAAAGAATTCGAGGGGTAGTGGAATTCAGATTAATGAACCCCTTGCCAGAGCACGCTCTCTGCCTAGACAATCTCCATGGAATGAAGGTCAAAATGCACCGTCAGCGTCCACACAACCTTCTTCGACCTCCAGGAGAAACACCACAGAACTGATATATTATCTATCCAACGAGAACAAAGGAGAATGTCTGAAGAACAAGAAAGAATGCCCACTAACTTTCACAAGATGTAGAGAAAATGTTCCAAAATACCAGGAATGGTTAAGGAATTTGAACAAATTGAACTGTAGCAGTTCAGACCAGTCTGATCTCGAATGATCATTTGCTCTAATGATCTAATCTGTGCTTCTTTGTTATTCTAGCTAATTTTCTGTTTTGCAGTTTTTTAGTTTTAGTTCTTACATTTCCTTTTGTTTCCGAACTTGTTAACTCCCTTTATTTTGCAATTTTGGCTATTTTTGTGACAAAAAGGGGGAGAGAGATATGAACAATGTGAACAATGGTTCACATTGGTTTGACAAGTTTGTGAGAACTTTGGATACTGAAACCTGGAAGGTAAGTATCAAAACAACTTTGGTTTTGTATTGTTGAATGAATGCATGCCTCGACTAACTATTTGACTAACTATTTGGGCATGTATTCATACTAACAAGTTGTTTGATTACTAACAAATTTATGACATTTGGATTTTATTGTTTAGAAGATATGTCTATATCTGATGATATTTTATTACATATCTGATTTTATAAATGTCATGGTGAGTATACCTCTATCTCTCTGTTTGGTTTTTTGAATGTCAAATTCTTGAGGTATCTAACGATTTCTCTTGTCAAGAATTACTTCTTTTTACAGAGAGTACAAACGTCTAAGTCTAGAGTTTGTTTTAGAAGTTTATCTCATATATTTAGTTTTTTGGATCTCAAATGTAAATTTTTGTTGTATGGTGATAACAACAAAAATATCTTTTTGAATTTTCTTAAGTGGATCTCTGTTTTGTCACGAAACCGCCAAAGGGGGAGATTGTTAAGATTTGTTTGGCGTATTTCGTGAAAGTGTTTAAGTCTTGAAGATTGAAGATGAAGAAACTTGGATCATATACCTCATCTCAAGAAGAAGAATTCAAAAGGATCAGGTAAATTTAACTAAACATTATTGGTGATCTGAATACTTCTTATAGTCTAGAAAACTCGGATGGGTTTTAATTGCATAAAAAATAAAAACTGGACAATTTACATGTTCAGGATCCGGAACAGGGTAATACAGTCCGACCCCAACATAGGGTAGTTCATGCGCAAATCCAGTCCGGAACACCACTTGATTCTGTTCCGGACCCCGAACGTGGATTTTGCTGAAACTGGCCTGAACAGCCCGGACCGTGAGATTTCGTTCCGGACCCAACGTGAAGTTTGCTGAAATCGCATCGAACAGTCCGGACCGTAGGATTTCTTTCCGACCCCGAACCTTGTTTTTTCAGGAATTCTATGAAAAACAATAACGCCTGAACGAGCCTACCCCGGTCCGGACGCGTCGTGCGGGAAAATTCTGTTACAATCAGTTTTGATTCTATCATCTTCCAATGGCTTTCTAACCTAGAAGTATTTCACCCCCGGGTGTAAACCAGAACCCGGGTCATCCACAGATCCGCCGTGCACACGGAATTTCCCGGGTACACGAAGCGCTGGTAACCTTCTCAGATAAAAAGATATAATAAAGGAGCATAAAACAGAGCTAAACTAAAATTAGTACATCTCAGACAAAGACTGTAAAGGAAAGTACAACAAAGCTCTCAAAATATACAAGTGTCTCTCCCAGCTCACAAAATAAAATACATCTAGCTGCCGAAGCCAGAC